>JAJOZX010003124.1:230000-252500 GCA_023014485.1 Bathynomus jamesi
CACTGTGAAATTTGGTAACAATGTGGCCGGTGTACGCTCGAGTATTTTCACAATACAGGGTGTCCGAGAATTATCTGTACAATTTTTGGCTGTTATTAAAAGTCAACCATGAAGTGTAGAAATTCCAGTGTTGTCCCATTTTACAGAGATTCTCATTAGGTTTTTTCTGATACCAAGTTTTGACAAGTTCTTTAGAAATTCCAGTGTGTCCGAACATTATCTCTACAATTTCATCTTCTAATAAAATTCTTGATAACACACGTAAAATTCTTAAACAAGATTATTTAGAATCTGTATTTTCAAAAGTTTCTTTTATTAAACAACGTGGTTTTGGAAGTGTTCAAGCAGTCCACTTTGCCATGGCCCCATGGGCCCCCCCTTAAATCCGGGCCTGGAAGTAATATCATATTTTAATACACCGCATGCTTTGAAGAAAATTTATATGATACACAATGAGGTGGGATGTTGGGAAAGGATCATTATCTACACGATGAGCCGAGACGCAAGAAAAAATTAATTACACTGGGCAACAAAAAATTTTTTTTTCGTGTCCCAAGAATGAAAATACCTTATTTTTATAGTATTTTCTGTGCTGAATCCAAATAAGTTTGTACAATTTCTCTATCAGGTCTGGTTTTTGTGTGACATGCAATTCAATTTTTAAAAACCCATATAGTTACATACTTATTAAAATATGATCGAAAAGACATACCTGTAGTTTAAAAAGTAGCTTGTTTTGATTTTCTGCTGTGCTTTGCCTCAGGCATGTCTCTCTTAAGAGTCCAGCAATAGTCAGCCAGCATACTGGGGCTCTCCATTTGCCTTGGTAACGGTTTTCCATGGCAGAAATATCCTGATGAAAACGCTCACCATGTTCGTCGCTTACCGCACCCAGGTTTTCCGGAAAAAAGTCCAAGTGAGAGTCCAAGAAATGAACCTTTAATGACATATTGCACCCCATTGCTTGGTAAGACTTAAGAAGATCTCCTACTATTTCAGGATAGTTTTCGGCCTTGTGATTTCCCAAAAAATTTGTGCAGACACTTTTGAAACTCTGCCACGCAGCTTTCTCAACTTCATTCAACTCTCCTTCAAATCTCTCATCTCTTAACAATTCTCTGATCTGAGGGCCTACAAAAATGCCTTCTTTAATCTTGGCATCACTGATCCGGGGAAACTTATTTCTCAAGTATGTGAATCCTGTTTGCGCTTTATCCATCGCTTTAACAAAGTTTTTCATAAGTCCAAGCTTGATGTGCAAAGGAGGAAGGTACACTTTCTCAGGGTCAACAAGTGAACTATTCACATTTTTCTTGCCTGGAACAAGTGAGGTGCGTTTTGGCCAATCCTTCTTAACGTAGTGGTTTTGCTTGTCCATACTGTCCCACTCACATAAAAAACAACAGTACTTGGTGTAACCTAGCTGCAACCCTAGCAAAAGTGCAATGACCTTCAGATCTCCACAGATATTCCACTTATATTTCTGATACTGAAACTTTTCTAAAAGCAACTTCATGTTGTCGTATGACTCTTTCATGTTTGCAGCATGTGCAATAGGTACAGAAGGAAATTTATTTCCGTTGTGAAGAAGGACTGCTTTCAAGCTGACTTTTCAGGAGTCAATGAACAATCGCCACTCATCCACGTTATGTTCATGACCAAGAGCCCCCATGACTGAATTAACATCTTTACAAAACACAAGTCCATCTTCATGGGAGAACCATTCTTTGAATTCATCATGGCGGCTGCGGAAAAAACAAACTTTAGTGTCACGTTGCAGTAGATTCCAACCCTTTAATCTTGAACCTAAAAGTTCAGCCTGCTTCTTAGATAATTTCAAATGACGAACTAGGTCATTTAGATCTCCTTGTGACAGTAAATGTGGTTCATTGGAGGAACAGGTAGCCTGGAATGTTGGATCAGAAATGTCTTCATCTTTTTCCTCGTGATATGCTACAGCTACGTTTGATTCCTCATCACTTAAACTTACATGTTCAGGAGGATTTGGTACTGGAAGTTGAGCACTGTGGGGAACTGGTCTCATTGCAGACGGTAGATTAGGGTATTTCATAAGGCTCTTTGTTTTTGAGGTGATCCCCTTTGTATTTACCAGGCAGAAATAGCACTGTTGTGTGATCTTTGGGTTCCCTCCAAATCATTGGAATAGCAAATGGCATGTGACGTGAACCGTTTAGCCATCCTGTAAGTAGTCTTACACATGTCACACAACAAATGTGAGGGGCCCAACTCTTGTCCTGATCGCCTACTTTACATCCGAAATAAAGTTCATAGCATTTTTTTACTAATGGTGTAAAGTTACGTTTCTGGGATTTTAAAGTTAGATCACCACATACATAACAAAAGGAATTAGGATGATTCAGACAGTTCCGCGGCATTACAAAACATCTATATGAATACAACACTGGTGTAAAATTAACAAGAAGCAACAGACACTAGCTGTTAACACTGTGACATTTACAAGCAGACTGACTTGGAGCTGCTCTACACACAGAAACTAGGCTCATGTCTGAACAGGTACAAACATGTTTCAACCTGCACAGTCTGCTGCTCCGACCAAATTTATCCTGCCAGCATTATCAGAACTTTCTCCCCAAAGGAATAAATTGTACTAATTTTACAGAAAAATTAATACAACATATATATTAATATTAATATATTTATTATAGTTATATTAATTAATATAATATATTATTATATTTATTATTTTTATAATGTTTTATATTATAATATTGTTATATACTTAATTATATATAATATGTTATTATTTTTTTATCCGATGATCATGCTAAATGAGGAAAAAATGAACATAGCGTCACAAGTAAACTAAGCCTGATGGAAAAAATCTGATTTCATATTTAGATTCAGCATGAAAAAGTACACTTAGAACACCCATCAAAACCCTTGTGACAAAATTGTTGTTGACCAGTGTTATCTATTACACACAATTAATCGAGACGCTGGAGAGAGTAAGGGTTCCATGCACACTTTGAAAAATTATTTGTGTACTAAACGGGAAAAAATGAAGTTAGGTGAAGTTTGGTTATCGTGCTTTCTCTTTGGGACAGCGGTAGGTATCGTGAAAAGTAAATCTCTTCTCACCCTTTTGTGATGCTTTTAACCCTCAGGTTTTGTCGTCATTTTCTCTTCGTTGTGTTTATAACGTCCATCCCTCATTCCTTCGTTTGTTGTCCATCTCACAGTTTTGTGTTAATTAATTTTTCACCTAATTAATTTGAATATTAGGCGTCAACGACTTCGATGTTGGAACGAGAGAGAGAGAGAGAGAGAGAGACGCTAAACTGGAGGAGGAGATTGCAGACACCAATCGACCAGGGAAGTACTCAGGGGGTGGGACGTTAGGCAAGAGACAGGGACTGCTGGAACTCCAGTTTCTCCTATTACTGTCTTCCTCAGCTGATCTTTTGCCGTGTCTCATCTACCCTATGAGCAGTCCAGCATTCTCTCAAACACACAATTCTCCGTCTATTCGTCACTACACATACATGCATTTTGCGCACAAAAAACAATCATTAAAAATCATATTTATCTTTTGTTTCTATGGGGGGACGTTTTTGCGTGGTTCGCTCTTGGCCCCCTCCTTCCTACATAAAAAAAACTCCACTCTTGGCTCGCCCAAGAAAGAAGTAAAGAAAAAAAGAAAAGAACCAAATAAAAATAAATACTGAAAACTCTCATAAACATTTAAAGTTTTCACGCAGGATCAGTAGTAGTAGCAAAGTATAGAATAAAAAAGGCTCCTCCATCCACCGCCAGGCATTGCTGACTGAAAATTGTTGTGAGATTTAGAGGAATGTGAGAAAAAGAATAAGAACAATAATTTTAGAGTTCATCCACACCATGTGTACACTTATCTCGTGTCCCCAATTACGCATTAGAGGACAGTAGAATAGAAAGGATAGCATGAAACACAAGAGTGACTAGACTTATTAACACTTACAAATAAGTGTTGTATTTCCTTACACTATGATGATTAATTTCAACTTTTGCACGATTCCATGTAGATGGTTTGATCTCGTAATATCGTCTTGGTGTAGTGAAAGGAGAGTGGGAGGACGAGAGGGGGTGATAGTGAGAAGGAGAGTAAACTATCCCACGCTTGTTAAATACCCTAATTACTCTATTCCCTAAATTTAGGAATAATGCATGAATAAAATACATAGTCATCCTAGCATTACCACCAAAACTACAGCGAACAATATACTTATTGAGTCATTGGTTTCCAAAAAATAAAAGTATTACTATGACAACACCTGAGAGAGGGAGGAGGAGAGGGAGGGAGTGAGGGTGGTGGACTGAGGTTTAAGAGCGACTGCGCTGTTGTCACATCTTGGAGTGGGTGAAGCGGAACTATTGCAGGAAATTGTACAATATTTAAAACTAAAGTTCCACTCGAAGAGGCCAGTAGATTGGCCGCAAAATTTTCGAGTGCATGTGCAATTGCAATGTTGATCAATGTTGCAAAGGGTGGGTAGGGGTACTGTTACAAAGAGGAGTGGGGTAATGGGGGAAGTGGTTATGCACAAGGGGCTGGGGGTAATCCTCCAAGTTGCATGAAGGGGAGTGGGGGTAATGGGGAAGGGGGTATGGAACAAGGAGGTGGGTGTTAACCGCCAAGTTGCATGAAGGGGGGAGCTTTGGGGGGAGATGGAGGATGACCTCCCCCCAAAGGGGATGACCCTAACCTAAGAAAGTAAACCCTAACTTTGGGAGAGAAGGGAAGAGGGCCTCCCGCCAAAAGGATATCCCTAACCTAAGAAGGTAAACTTTAATCTAAGAGAGGAGAGACATGGCACCCTTTCGCCTGGACCGCCAGATGCATAATAAAGCTCTTGGTCTTTGCACTTGGCTTAGAAGGACTTAATCAGCCAGTTGGCTTAGAAGGCTTAATCTGGCTTAGATGGCGTAAATGGCTTGTTTAGGTGTATGTATATATATATATATATATATATATATATATATTATACATATACATATATATATATATATATATATATATATATATATATATATATTATTAACTTTTGAATTGCCAGATTGCGCTATTTATTTAATTAAAGGAGATGTTCTTGACAGTTGGCTTAGAAGTCTTGAGCAACCAGTTGCCTTAGTGTATACATATATATATTTAATGAAGGTGCATTGTTTATATATATTCCCGTCATCCAAGTTATTCCTATATACATATTATATTAAAAAATAATATAATTTTAACAAATATATAGAAAATATATATATATTGCAAAATATTATACATCAAAATACATCCACTTTATGTTCTACTGCGCTTGACTAAAATACTAAACTCGCACGTGATCGAGTCTACAGTTACATCATTGTTGCTTTGTACTATGCAATAAACACGATTTAACATTAATTCACCGCTCAAGGTATGAGGATACCTATATTCGATGTAAAGGGCCTTCATTTCGTTCAATACTATTTTTGTGCCCACTTTACATTCGGTTAGCAAGTTATCACTCTCTTTAAACACGGACAGAATACAATCAAAAGCACGCACAAAGAGGGCATCGTTAGCCACAACATCATTATTAAATTCAAGTTTATAAACACTTCTTTCCAATCGAGGGTTTATTCTTACCGATCCGCCCTTTTCAACCGTAAACTCTTCTTCACAATGCGTGTCGGCAGTTGAAATAATCTTCTAAGTCGTAGTGACAACTGCTCATTATATAACTAAATAGTTCTTCAGAGTGAACGGTGTAGGTGAGCTCTGCCCTGTACCGCTCAAGTCCTTTGTACCAAAGTTTATGATATTTCGAAGAGTCTAAACCTTTTAAATAAGCATCCAGTTCTAGGCCATTCTCGCCATGTACATTTCTACACTCGGTAAACCCGTCGAGAAGAGCGGTGTATGCGTATTCAAGAACCGTATCAAAATAAAGGATATTCGTAACACGGTCGTCTAATATAGGTTTTAGCTTGCGGAAACCGACGATTTCAAATATTCTGTCGAGGATGAAACGGTTTCGCGTGGGTACAAGAACGTTATTATCAGACGCATTCTTCCATATCAGCCGTATATCAATGCATGGCTGGTCGCGATTTATCCATAACGTACAAACAATGGCATATGAGGGGTCATCACTAATCTGTTTTCTTGTACCTACAGCTGCAGATACTTTCTAAGGATCCTTGCTCCACTTCTCAACTATCACGAAGACTCTATTCATCTCCTCAATCCTTAAATAAATAACATTCCGTTTACCAAAGTTTGTTTATATACAAGTCGTTTCAAGTACATAGTTAACGGCACCGATTTTACGCCTGAATACACGCAATGACTTCGTCACGGACACATCGTATACGGCATTTAGAATGCTGCTCAACAGAAGTTCTAACGTATTCTATTTTGAGGAGTACACGTCCGGTCGGTTCAAGCTTTGAGATGACTATGAGCAGCCGGTGCACGGTTTGGCACGGAGACATGTGTGGGAAACGAGTCACACCATAAGTTAATGAATCGTGTACGGTGTTGTTTCAACGTGAACGAGTCATGTGAATACCTGTACCCCATTATACTAGGCAATCGTTTAGAGAATTTTTCCATCTGCGACACATGAAGTAATATCGGCTTTAATGTTTTATCACTACCACTCCCCAGAATGCGCACCAGACATTTTTGTTCTGGAGCATTTTCATGAACTAAACACATTTTATTAACACTCCGGCGCACTATTTGAGAGAAACATGTGTCCATATTTATTCTTTTTGCTTAGCAAGCAATACTCGTCTCTAAATTCTATTAAAAAGTCACACAGGCCTTTAGCCATAACCTCAATGCAAACCTCATCATGATATATTTAAATGTAATGATGAAAATACTTCAGATTGTCCATTATAACAAGATTTACATTCGCAGCCGCAGGGTACGATTACTCGGTATGATGCAGCATGACATAATACCGCTTGTCACACCACTCATCAACAAGACTCACTAACCGTACCCGTTGCTTCTCTTTCTTTCACTTCACAGTATATGTAAGCTTTAACGCAGCTTAGTCCTACAACATAGTCCATTACATTGTTTTTGACAAGAAATCCTGCACTGCTCTCGCCAGAATAGCGTAGAGTATTTGAACCTCTTTTTCCTCAAGCTTCGCTCTGTTCAATGTAGCCTTAAAATTCTCAAAGGAGAGAGTACAAGGGAGTTTTTCAGATTCACACACATCTGTAGACTTTACGGAAACGTCGAACATGCAATATCAAAGGTAGCCATCAATATTTTTCGTCTACATGAGAATTCTTCAAATATACGTCTGAGATCCAGGGCTTGCAGCGGTCAACTGAGCACGCAGGGGTAGAGATATGCCCAGGTAGTAGCAGGAGTCACGTGACCTTTGATCGATCATAAAGGGGGCGGAGCTTAGGACTTTTACATTATATACGCACAAACACACACACACACACACTCACACACACACACACACACATACACAAAGGAGAAAATGAAACGCTAATTGAAACACGATTTATTTAGTAAACATATCATGGAATTATTCAAGGTGTATATATATATATATATATATATATATATATATATATATATTATATATTCAAATACGTGTAATATTCATGGAATTATTCAAGGTATATAGATTCAAATACGTGTAATAAATAAAATAACATATCTTTAACAAGTAAATAGACATATATATATATATATATATATATATATTATATATATATATATACACACACATATATATATATATATATATATATATATATCTATATATATAATAACAATCAAGGGTTATGGTAGCCAAAGGGTACGGTATCATAGGTAAGGGGCACCTGGTAACGTTTCCTATAGGTTTTACGACACACTTTCGCACCCCTAAGTTCCTTCACACACCCCACCTTCTGGACCCGAAAATTGTGGGTCCATACAATCAGTTGGGGCGGTGGGTCGCCCTCATCTTCCAAGCACACTAGCTCCTTCAACGAATCAAAGTTAACGATCCGTCGGTTCGCTTTATTAAGCGTGATGCCCTTAGCCTTCACGATATATTTCAGCTCCTCCCCAACTCTCACCCGTGCCCCATACGTTTTTGGGCCTGTTGAGACAAAAGAGTCGGCGTATGCGATGTCTCCATACTCATCCTTGATCTCATCAGTAAACTCCGAGGAATTCCCCAATAGGCGGGATGTATTCACCCTACCTCTCTGTGAATATCCCGCTGAGTCGGCGTACAGAACACTCTGCCCAAGAAAATGCAATAGACCCCAAAGTTTGATGCAACCGTGTGCGCTTGTGAAGTTGGCTACAGGTATGTTTGTAACACGTGATGTAGCTCTAGCCAATTCGGTAATGCTGTACTTTATTAAGTACGTATTACCTACATTCACGATCTCCATGACCTCTTTATCGGAAGCATTGGCATAATCCTATACCTCTTTATAACTTGGGCTAGATGAACGTTCCCTTTGCGCGTATTCTGTGCAAATTTTCCCCAAAGACTATTTAGGCACAAATTTCCACTAAAGCGCTTGCCTGGGTTCTTAGCAATTTGGGCCCGGTCAAGTTGTATCCCTTCATGGTCGCGGTAGCGTTGAATATACGGCGATTTTTCATCTTCGGCATCAACTCCTCGCGGATACCCTGATGCTTCTACCTTATCCTTCAAAACAGTGTTTATATATGGTGTGAAAAGGTTGGGTAGCTTCTGGAATCTCCACACCACCTATATGTTCAATATTCTGTAGCCGTGGCGAACGGCTAGGGACAGCTCAGGGCTTGTATATACGTCTCTGATCTTCCGCTGGTTGGTTGTGTGATTACAGGGCTCATTGTTCTCCTCTGCGCACATCACATCACGCACAGGGGAATCATGAGCTGTTGGTCTATAACGACAGGTAAGAACGGCATCCATAAGTCGTGAGGGGGAAGCACGTCTACGAAAGAAAGACCGAAGTAGTTATTGTTCAAATTTGTTGAGAATTCTTCGATGGTGGGAAGGGCTGGTCCCACCAGCTTTTTAAGTACTCCTACGGCGCACGGGTTGTTCTTCATCACGCCCTCCGTAGGCGGAAAGTATAGCTTGAAGGGATTTGTACGCCCTCCGAAAAAGCTATCACCGCATCTCAGAGGATCCAACACCATTGAACGCTTGATGGTGTTTATTTCTTCATGGTACTGTCCATTTGTTTTCACCCGTGCATCATACTCATGCTCCCGCAAGACCTTGTGGGAGAAGTGGGAGCCTGTATGTTGATCGCGGTTGCGGGTTCATGCAAGACTGTCGGCAGGAGATCTACCATGGATATCTCCTACGATTCCACAATCAGGACGTGGGCATCCGTGTCACCAGCAACCGTTAAAGGAGTACATAAGCTTCTCACCAGCGACACGGTCTTCGCTTAGACCATCAACCCAAAAAACACGTTCATTGACCTTTATGGGTACCTCCCCCGTGTTGCGGGCGTGTTTTATTCATACACCGCTCTGCTGCTGTTGATGTATGAACCAGTAAATAGCCTTATGCCCATAACTACGAGGGTTGTTTCTCTGAATGACAGCCAATGTGTCTTAGGCATGAAATGGTTCTTGAACACTGTAAAGCCCAATGAGGCGATTGTGGGTGCGATTTGCAACGGATCGCATTTGAACCGGTCTATGTACAGCCTTCTAAAGGCTGGAAGCATACTCTAAACATGCGCATATCATTCACGCAATAACGCTTATATTAATCTGATATATTGCAAGGATTATCTCCATTAACACTGTTGTAGTAGCGGTCAAAATCTTCACGCTAACCATCACTCATGTTGGCATAGTTAAAGTAATGTTTGGAGGGAGGCAGGCATGCCTACGTAATTTAAAGTGTCGCTAGTGAGGAAAGTGTAAGGGAAATACCCTTCTGAAACTTCGGCTGCTACGCCCATCACCTTGGGTAACTTCGCTAATTTACAAGGTGTGAATAATAAAGTGTCTTTAAACTGAACCTTACCTCTTATTTTCATTTGTATAAGTTTGTTTCCAATTTTCAAGGGATCGTCTGTAAATATCTCCGATGACTCGTGTTCAAGCAGTTCCTTATAAAGGAATTGTATGTCAAATTTTGCGCCGTTATGTGCAAGAATACACAGTAATTTTTTTTAACTTGTCCGCTAACTTGACAATAGAGGACACAAAGAGTTTCACAGGGCTGTCGTGTCCGATCGTTTAAAAAACCTTTGTTCGTTTACAATTTGTAACACTGATCACACTCGACTTCCATGCACTCATCGCAGATAGTCTGGCTTAGAAGTAGATGTGGGTAACCTCTTTGGTTTCAGCAACCGTATATGTTTCTATATCGTAGTACAGAGTTATACAAGGTCTAGTTTTAGGCTTAGCATCTTTCATATAACAATCATGCTTTATACCATCTGCCTTATCTTTCTCATGGCATGCAGAACAAAGAATTTCATCACATTTGTGCTTGAATTTTCCCCAATTATCCATCATATGAAACATACCACATTCACAGATTCTCATTTTCCTGCACGTCCCAAGTGACTTATCGTGCTCAAAACAGTTGTTATTGAAAAATGTGCGTCTACATACATTACAGTTCCTCATCTCAGCTTCAACTACACGACTTTAACATTTAAAGCTTTTACACTGTTCTCATACCATCTGGCAATCCTTACAATGTTTCACTATGTCATCCGCAAACACGAAACATCCCTTACACAAATCATGATGCCTTCCATATTTTCGGCTTTTATTATAACCCGCGTAAAGGTCCCTTATATTGCGGATGGGGAGATACGTTGACCCTGATAGTCCTAAAATAAGTTGGGTTCTTGTACGATCTCTCACACACCTTTCACAAACATACACAGTCCAACGACAATCATCCATTCCAAATACAACTATACGAGCATTCATTTCCTGCTCTACCTTTCTTAGCTCTTCAGGACCCATAGTAAACTCAAACTCAAGCTTGCAATCTGAAGCCAGTTTAAGAGCACGCGGCACAACCGTAGGCAACCAAATTTTTCTGGCCCCCGTATTTAGTACAGTAAACATACGGGCCAAATCTAATGCTATAAAGCAGGAACCACGATCGATGTTTATATGCCGTCTGTAAATAGCCTGAGAATTGAAGTTAAGAGTATAAGTTGTATCACTATGACCCGTAACACGGAATACACGGTTAATATCTAGCGTGAAGTTGTCCATATTGAAGGCTGTACTACTTTGAAAGGCCTGCATTACATGGCCTAATATATATTCTATATCTGCAGCTGCCAAGCGTCTGAATGGTATTACTACCCAAAAATCATCTACATCCCCGTCACCTAACCCGAACCCGAAGCACAGCGTAGTCCTGACTTCACGTTCGTTGCGGTTCTGAAGGGCAACCTCCACAATACGTTCAACTACGCGCCATAGTCCGTGTTGAACACCATTGCTATACATGGATCCAAGGTGAACCCTGACTATGTACTGATTGCTAGTCAGGGCCTGTGTCGGGGTAGCGGTGCGCAGCAGTTCCAATGTTATACCATCCTCTACAGCATAAGAAGCAGCTCCTGTTGTGGAGGATTCGACTGGAATTGAACATGAATAAGGGGGTACATCTTTATTTGAGGAAAGAACTAGTGTAGGGGTTGTGTCGTAAGACGTAGAGGGTTGGGGCTCTATTACTGGGGGTTTAACAACCGGGTCCCTCCTAGCACGCTTTATACCTGACGTAGAAGGCTCTTCATCATGCCTCCGCTTTGAATTGTTGCATGGGGGCGCTACAGATGTCGCTGATGTGTGCTCGACAGCGGGAATGGTTTCTGTAACCACAACTACACTGTCATCGGGATCGTCTGTATATCGATGATGGGCACGTGATGCTGTATCTCGTCGTCATTCACGGTTCTGTGGAAGAAAAGGAAAAACAAGATTGTAGAATATAAGGAACACCACTTAAATTTTGATTATATTTTGTAAATGATCCACTTAGGAGTGTGACTGACGTGTTAGAAATGGATTCTGTAGAAAAATTCATGTTCACGAGCCCGTCCACGTGTATTATATCTGGCACTACAGGATGTGGTAAAATTGTGTTTATGCTTAAAATCATTAAAGATAAGGGGAAGATGTTCTCAAAATTTGTGCATAAAGTCATATGGTGCTATTCGACGTACCAGTCAGTGTTCAACGAGTACCAAGATGATATTTTGTTCTACAAAGGTGCATATGACGTTACTTCCTTAAAGGGAAATGAATATACAGTCATTATAATTGAAGATCTCCTGTTGGAAATTGGTAAAACGTTTGCCGAGACATTTACAGTGTTCTCCCACCAACTTAACATAAGCGTATTCTTCATCAATCAGAATCTATTTTTCAAAAATAGATACATGCGCGATGTATCGCTAAATACACAATAACTAGTCTTATTCGCGCAACGTAGAGATGTGTCACAAATTAGGGTATTAGCCAGTCAAATGTTTCCGAATCAGCGAAAGGCGCTTTTGGAATTTCATAAAGAAGCTACAAGTCAACTTTACGGAGAATTGCTTTGCGACCTTCACCCGCGAAACACGTTTAAAGCGCTTCAAAGAACGAATATATCCCCGAACGAGCCTCAAACGGCGTATGTTCCAGAATGACAAAGAAGCTAAAGAAATACTATGAATTAATGAAAATCTACCATCGACTGCCTCGGGCATTGCAACAGATGTTTGTTAAAAATATCGGCTCGGACTTTTTAAAATGTATCTTTGAAATCTGTCTTAACGTTATAAAATGTAATATACCAATGAAACCCCCTCAGAAGGCTCGCTTAAGCCGTTACAAGAACATAATACGTACACTAGCTCGTAAAAGTCAAACTGTAGGGAAGAAAACACGAATTTTTATACAAAGAGAGGGGAGGGGGTCATTCCTACCCATCTTCTTTTCAGTTTTCGGGCCTTTAATAATGAGATTAATATTATGAAGAAAGTGGTAGTGATTCCACACGAGGTGTATGCTTCATTGCAAAGTTCAAAGAGTCCAGACACGGTTCTAGAGCCAAGTAAAAGCAGGATTAAAAGAATGGAAAGCGAATTGTTATCCCTACTAAACAGTGAAAAGTCATCTGATGAGAGAAGTATCTTATACCAAGAAGCTCTGCAGAAATGTTTCCATGAGTACGAAAATTATAAAAGTCCGACTGAGATCCCTGTGGTTATTAGACAGCGTGAGCGACGATGAGCATGGCGTCATTGGACCTGCGACTGACGTTAAGGCTGACCAGTCAAAGAATAACGTTGCGCCCCCACAACATATTGCACATGTATTAAAAAGCAGTCTCCCACATACATTGAGGAATAAAGGCATAAGTCTTTATAATCTATTGTGTGAGGACCCCATCATAGAGGCGAAATCATTGTGGAAGGAACAAAGGTACACGGTTCAAATATCGTCGATATCGTCCATGACCTGGTCAGAACGTGGGATAGTCTCTCACCATCAGGATGAAAGCATATTAAAGCAAGACTACAACAAATGAATGCCGCCAAAACATTGATAGGAAATCTGAAAAGGTTAAAAGACTTGGAGCAAGTCTCGCATGTGCCACAACTGAGCACGCCATCACCCCCGGCGGTAACACCTCTGAAGAGGAGAAAGAAGAGACCAAACACCAACGATCAACCCTCTCCACGTCCTCTAAAATACGCAAATGGCTAACATATTAATAAAACGTTATTATGACATTTCTAACCGAGCCTCCTACGGCGGTGTTGAGAGACTGTACAGAAGTGTTTACAATGATGGAGTAGGGAAAAAAGATGTTGAGATGTTTTGCGGGAGCAGGATGCTTATACACTTCATAAGACGGTGAGAAAAAGTTTTAAAACAGCCAAGACAACATCGGCTTCGATTGACTCTTTTTTTGGCAGGAGGATTTAACAGACATACAAAGGTATTCAGTGTATAACGATGGCTACCGCTACATCCTATTCATAATAGATGTGTTCTCTAGATACCTGTCGTTAATTCACCTGAAAAATAAATCGCCTGAAACAGTTGCTAAAGCTACCAAAACGCTGATGTTGAAAGAAAACAGGATTCCAGGCTATTTTTGTACGGATATGGGAAACAATTTATAGGCTGAGCTTTTCAGAACATGTTGACAGAGTTTAATATCAGCTGTTACACTAGCAATTCCATGCATGAGGCCTCTTTAGCTGAAAGAGTTCAACGTACCAAAAAGGAACGCATGCATCGATATTTTACACATGAAAACACATACAGATATATAGGCATTCTGGAATCACTGGCCTCATCATACAACCGTTCACACCATCGCACGATTTGGACAACACCTAACGAGGTTTCAGAAAAGGGTACGCACACAGAGCATGAGGTGAGAAGAAATATTAGTAGAAACATGCCACACTCTACACGTTTCTAAATCAATGATTATGTAAGACTGTCGCGTTCGGGTAATAAATTCGCGAAGGGATTTGAGCAAAGTTGGACATGTCAAATTTTTTTAGCGCTATGAGACCTAAAGGCGAGATATTGCTGTATTACGTTGAATATTTGAATGGGGAAGAAATGGCAGGAGGCTTTTACCGCGAGGAGTTGCAAAAAGTGATATTTAATTCAGGAAAAAACGTTTTTAAAATTATAAAAATTTCAGGCAGCAAAGAATCAGGAAAGAGAAAAATGTACCTGATGAAATGGCTAGGATAACTAGAAAGCTTCTTAGAGACCTTGATGAGTGTGAAAAAGCTGGGGTAACTGGGGATGAAACCATGCGTACCGCCCGGAGTGGGAATGTACGGTATCACACTACAGTAGTAACACTAGGCCCGGGCCGTTATGGTGCGGCCGACGATGTTGTGAGAGACATAAACATTAGTTTAAAAAGCTCAAATCTTATGGCTGATTTAGTATACGAAATTGTAAACAAAGAAACCCTTAATAAATGCAAAAAACTTCACTTTTTTCTACGTGAAGGTCAAAATATGAAAATAAAAACCCACTCTAATAGACGGAGTTTATTTCCACGACAGTTTCGACGCCCACTGGCATCCTCCTCGGGTGGATACAGAAACACTAATGAACCAAAACAAGAGAGAAAAACAGTCCAGGGACCGACCGTTAAGAAATTCGCACCTAGGTTAGATCCCATTCTCCCGAAACCTGAAGGGCATTTTCATTAAGTACATTCGCGCAAATTTAAAAATATCTTCCTGTTCTAAACATACAGATTCTAATATATTTTTTACATAATTATTACATTTATTATTAAATTTATTACATTTAATATTGCATAATTATTTATTACAGAAATTATAAATTTATTATTACATTGGTTATTACATTATTGTTTACTATACAGAACTTATAAACCGAAAAACGAATGAAAAAAGTCGATTAGGAAACAATCCAGCGACCATTGAGAAATTCGCACCTAGGTTAGATACCGTTCTCCCGACACTGGAAGGGCATTTTATTTCAGTGGGCGTCGAAACTGTCGTGGAAATAAACTCCGTCTATTAGAGTGGGTTTTTATTTTCATAAAGAAACCCTTGTACACACTCTGACCCTAAAATCACAAGCTAATAGCAATATTAAAGAGAAAGGGCTGTTCAAAATTGTAACCTAGAGACGATATGGAGCAGCCCTCCAAAGAGATACCTTTCACGAAGTACAGCAGGATTTGTCCAGCCTAATGTATCAGCTGAAATTGGAGAAATTGGACGATGGCTCTCCATCCCCAGACATGTGCTATATTTAAAGCAATATAGTAGAGCATCAGATTGTTGGGGATACTCAAGCGCGCCTGCTTCGTATCGCTCACATTCTGAATCATAGAGGACAGAGCGTGAGCATTACATATAACAAATCTCATTATGTGAATGTCTCGACTAATCTATTAACCAATATCTCAATATATATAAGAACAATTGAGGTGATGGGAGCTTAACACTGAAGCTGCACTTTCGTCACACTGAGTTATAATGGCCTGAAAGCCTTTCACAGTCTATCGAGGGGTGAGATATCAGCGTGGGAGTGGGCTTGGATCGATTTTTTTCAACCATATTGCGCACAGGTGTTCTCTTGCTGAAGAAGGATGCCAGCTATCTCGGGAGGAAGGCGTTACAATCAGGTTTTAATAAGGTAGAAAACAAAATGGTGGGGGCTAGACCTATGAAGCTCTAAAAAAGAATTTAAAGCGTGCACCGGACGAAATCATCAAAGATGCAAAAAGAAAAATGCGTGGTGGTGTGAAGAAGAGGGCTGTCCGGAAGAAGAAGAAGGGGTTACCAGCAAGTGGCGTTAAACGTAAAAGGACACCAAAAAGGAAGTGCTCTAAGCGACTAAAACCTATGGTTGATAATTTTTTAACTGATATAAGGTAAAGACATTACTCTCATGAATCATAGATTGCTTACTACTTATCGAGAGAGGTGTCACTATTTCTAACTCGTCATGGCACGTTTCATCCATCCGTGTAGTTCACAATGTTGTAAATCGGAGCTGTCCGTCTTTGACATGCCCCCAACTCAAGTTTTTATTGAGCACAGTGACTTTATTACGATTAACCCGTTAAACACAATTAGTCCCAAGAGTGCTCCTATAGAATTCGTGATCCCAGCTCGGGCCCTTACTTTTTTGATCCAGGCTGCGTGCACATATACGCTAAACTACGTATAGCGCATTCAGATGGAACGGACTGCGATGACAAGTACGCTGTATTTCCCGAAACAATCTTTCTACATTCCATATTCATCCAGTGTGACGTATATTTAAATCAGGTCAACATCTCGGCAGGAACGGGCTACTACCACCTACGAGCCTATCTGGAAAATGTGCTCAACTTTTCAAAAGAAGCGAAGGATACATTTTTACCTGCTGAAGGCTATTATCAGGCTAAAGATGAAAACAGTAGAAAGGACAAGTTTAAAAATTCTAAAAAGAAGATATACGAGTGTTTTGGTCCCCTGCATACAGACTTCACATTCCACGAGAAGCTGCTTGTGAATGGGGTCGATATGAAAATAAAACTCACTCGCACGAATCCTGAGATCTTTTTAAATCTGGGAGGTGACTAAAAAGAGGGCACAAAGCCCGTTATGATTCATGTTATGGAAACATACCTTCGCGTTCGCTGAGTAAAATTAAGTTCGCCAAAACAAATAGAAATTTATAAAATTTACTACATGCCACAGTAAAATACCCAATTAACAGAGTACAGCTCAAACTATATACGGTGCCCGCAGGATTGGTATCGAAACAGATAGAAAACATCGCCTTGGGAGCTCTACCTAGAAGGTTATTAATTGGAATTTAGGACCACGCTTCTATGAATGGGAAATATAAAAAGAACGACTTTAAATTCGAGAATTTCGGCCTTAAAGATATAACTCTATACGTCAATGGCATAACGTTGGGGGGAACATTGGAAACGGATTATTCATCAGAAGCCGTGTTCCCGCTTTGCTCGAGAGCTTATACTAATCTTGCACATAAAGCCGATGCTTGTGATGAATTAGAGATTGGTGTAACGCAGAAAGAATTCATCGAGCAATTTAACCTTTATCCATTTGACATCACTCCTGACTTGTCTGCTAGTGTAATAAATACACACTTAAATCCATAGCAGAGTGGAAACATTTCAGTCAGATTGGAATTCCTCAAACCGCTAAACGCCCCTATTAGTGTAGTAGTATACCTCGAATTAAAGGAGTAGTCACTGACAGGAGTCACTTACAGTAGTCATTTACAGGAGTCTAGTCACTGACTTTTAAAATGAATGCGAATACACTCCAGAGAGTAATGAATAGTGACCGATTCACACGCTCCAAATTTATCGGTGTCTTTTCGAAGAATGAAACACTGAAGATCCCGGATACGAGAGTCTGTGGCGCAATTATTCTGAACAGTGATGTTATTGGTGGTGAAGGGATTCATTGGATAGCCAGCCACTTTAAAAATAGGGAAAGAATGCCCTATTTTAACTCGATGGGATCTCATCCTTGTAATGACTCTATTATTGTAAAATTTCTCGAACAGATGCATATCCCCGAAATTGTCTGGAATCCTTACCGATTTCAGGGATTAGTAATACTTGCGGCATGTACTGCCTTTCATTTCTCTTTCACATGTCGCGTGGAAAGGAATTTACAAATTTTTAAAAATTATTCGATCAGTCACACTGCCCGGAATGATGAAATGGTATGCAGGCAGATAAAAAAACAGTTCCCGTTTGTGCGCACTCGATGTATTGTTCGATGTTTTACGCGTGTATATATATATATATATATATATACTGTACATATAAATTGTAACTTGAGTAATTGCAACATTTTTCTGTAAAATATAAATTGTCTCCAATATTATTAGTTTGTGTACCGTATAAGGACAAGCCTTGTGCTCTGTAGCTTAATTAAAATGTAAGGGATGCTAATTCTGACTATTTTAAGTTGGATATAAAAACTGTACTATTTTATAAAACATTCCTTATGATTCTACCATTTAATAAATTGATGAAAATACACTGCATCTTTTTCTGACCCGAAACACAAAAAAAAGAAAAAGCTTACATTACTTCCTCGATGATAGAGCAATCACTGGGCCGGGTGTGTTGCAACACTTCAACTTCCCTGTACAGGTCACTGTCCACGACTTGCGTTTTTTCAAAATTATTCCGAAAAGATTCTATAAAACGATTTATCTCCTCATCGGTCCTTTAAGGAGAAAGGATACGGATGCAGACAGAAATTTTTAAAATAATTTGATTAGTTCATACATTTTTCTCAATCTTTTTTAATAATAAAAATCCGTTTGTTTTTCATAAAAAATACACACAGAGTACACCTACACACACTCAAACACACACATATATATATATATATATATATATATATATATATATATACAGGGTGGGCCGTAAGTTTCCATACATAGGAAAAATAAACATTTTTTTATGGACAACCATTTTTATTTATATAATATGCTCTACATGGTTGCCATTGTTTTGAAAACACATTTCAATACGTGTTCCCCACTGTTGATGAACACGCATTAGCACAGTTGACGTTATGCTTGTAATGGCGTTGGTGATATGTTCCTTTAGATGATTTATGTCTCGTATCTTTTCCTGATACACCATGGCTAGGGTGGCCCACTTTTCAATTTTTTTTGAAAAGTATAGGTGATCGTGGTTTTTCCCATTATTTGGCACTATACTAGCACATTGGTACCATTTTCACAAAAATTGATCAATATTTAGGGGTCTCGCATCGACCTTGAAATTACTAGTTTTTTTTAAAATGCATACTTTTTAACGTTTTACTGAATCAAGATAAATCATTAAGTAGTGATGTTTTCTGAATCCTCTTGATGAGAGAAGTCGTTTGGTGTGCCTGCCAATGTCATACGACTAACGGTTTAAAGGTTGTGCCTGTATACAGGTAATACCAATGTGCTAGTATAGTGCCAAATAATGGGGAAAACCACGATCACCTATACTTTTCAAAAAAATGAGTCACCATACCCGGGCGGAATGTATAATGTATATAGGTAATTAGAAAATGCACTATGCCTGTGCCAGGTATCTAACCTATTTCTTTTTTTGCAGATCATAACATTTTGAAATTCTGTCTGAGTTCCTCATCCTTTGTCATGGACAAATCGATGGCAACCATAACTGGGAGAACTCTTGAAGCTACAAATAGAGAGTCATCAAAAGGAAAGGCGAAAATAACATCGCTACCTTCTCTGAGATCGGCCTCGGAAATTTTTTTAGTTGGCCAACCGTCGTCCTCCATCAGTGGTAGCAAATTGCCAACAACACGGCAGGTTTTGCAATACTTCTTCAGTGTTATCCAGTACACGCTAACAGGAAAGACGCATTCAAAGAAACCGTAAACAACGTCTTAAAGTTTTGGAACATGGCCCGCATTAAAACAATCACAAAGCTCAACTGCGAACGGAAGCTAGAGGCATTGTGGAAAGAGTGGCACTTACTCCAAAAGAGCAGAAAACGAGAAACTGACGCCGGAGGAAAACGGCAGAAGTTTTCGGACAGTGTGGACAAGCTGTGGGACATCGGAGCATCTGACGCTGTCGAAGATATGAAGAAGAATCGACTGCTGTCCGACAAGGACAAGAAAGAAGACATTGACTTCTACCTCGATCAACGTGGTCCTCGTGTGGCAACGATGAGCGGGAACGATAAAGTTTTCGCTGTAAAAAGAAAGCTACAGGAAGGAAGAAAACGTCCTCGCCAGGAGCCGCAAACCTCAAAGTGTGCATACGAAACCGGAGATGAGGCCATGGAGAATGATGATACTGGCATGTCAGGAGAGTCGGAGACAGAACTAGCGTTCCCCCTGCCGAAAGAGCCAAGTGTGTCTGTCAATCTTCCTCGCCGCATCCTTAATGCACCTGCTGTCATGGAAGTGGCTGATCGTTTCCGCATGTCCAACAGTCCAATAATCAGGTGCGTATTGTGTAAAGTATTCAGCGATCGCGTCAGTTTTAAAGTGTCCCGTAACCCACATGTATTCTTGACAGTTTCCTTTCCACTTTCCATTCTCTACATAGGTAGTAAGCATTGTGGCTGCTATCACGTTCGGCGGATCCACCAGCAGACCTCAATCAGTTCAGCATCTCGAAAGAAACGGCTCGCCGGGGAAGAGTGTCACATCGCCGTGAAGTGGCGCCGGCTGTGAAGGACTCCTTCACGCCACCGGGAAGTGGCAGAGATCACGCTCCTGGTACTCGGGACACAACCACGCCGTGGCATTCACCTCATGCGCCCAGGAGCCTACCACCACGCAAGATGGATGGCTAAAGTTAGTATTTTCAAACAAAAATAATCTAGAGATAAGTTTAAATGTTATTCAAAGATAAACATTTCATTATAACGCAAAGAAAGTAATTGGTAACAATAAACCTGTCTTACTTACAATGGTGCCTATTCTGTTTCAGGTCATCTACTACACAAAACTGCTGATGTTCAGTAGGCAGCTGGAGCTCGACGCCCAGCTGGTCGACAAACTGCACAGGATCGTGGTGTTCATCGCTCTTCTGTACGTACCAGCTTGGTTGGCGGCCCCTGTAGCAGCTGATGCGCCGTTGAATGACCTGGTACTATACCAGCGTTTTCTGAGGTATAGGGCAGTGGACCGCGAGGTGGCAGAAGCGTCACTGGCAGTGATGAGGCGGCACTTCTGGTATCTGAGGCCTCAGACCGTCATCTTCGCTCTATGCAGCAACAAGGTGGATGGCACTGTGAAGCAACAGATGGCAGAGAAGCTGTCCCACCTCCCTGTACCCAAAGACTTCACGTACGAGAACGTCTCAGTCGACGAGATGACGCTACTCCCCGACCTGATCGACGAGTCCTCTTCGTTCTTATTTGCAGGTCTGAAGATGTATGGGTCTTCGTGGCTCACCCTGCCAACTGATAAGTGGGACGAGAACGAGGACTTTTGTCGTCTGAAGGATGTGATCTCTAATCTCCAGGTCACCAATGACGTCGCTGAAAGAGGAGTCCAACTGATACAAGACTATGCGAACACGGTCACAAAGGACGAGGCACAGCTGCAGGATCTTCTGCAAGTGGTGGAAAAGAACCGGAAAGAGCTCGGCGACTTCAAGAAGTCATCACGCGCCACGATGACATAGCACAGAGGGACAACGTTGCAGCCAGTGACGTGTGATAGTGGTCAATACAATGCAAAAGTGATTGTTTAAGTTATTGTTTCTTTCTTCCTTATTTGTCTGATATTTGCTGATTTTTTTGAAAAGTATAGGTGATCGTGGTTTTTCCCATTATTTGGCACTATACTAGCACATTGGTATTACCTGTATACAGGCACAACTTTTAAACGTTAGTCTTATGACATTGGAAGGCACACCAAACGACTTCTCTCATCAAGAGGATTCAGAAAACATCCCTACTTAATGATTTATCTTGATTCAGTAAAAAGTTAAAAAGTACGCATTTTTTAAAAAAAACCTCGTAATTTCAAGGTCGATGCGAGACCCCTAAATATTGATCAATTTTTGTAAAAATGGTACCAATGTGCTAGTATAGTGCCAAATAATGGGAAACACTACGATAACCTATACTTTTAAAAAAAAATTGAAAAGTGGGCCACCCTAACCATGGCCTTCAAGTGCCCCCAAAGATAGAAATCAAGGGGGGTGATATCTGGGGATCTGGGAGGCCACTCCACAGGACCACGCCGACCAATCCAAGCATCCGGAAACTGCTGATCCAAATACCGACGCACGTGAAGACCATAATGAGGTGGAGCTCCATCTTGCTGGAAGTAAACTGGGAAGTTACCTTCCTCGTTTAGCAGGGATGGGAAAATCTCTTCTTGCAACATGTTAAGATACCTTTCGGCATTAAGATTTCCACTGACAAAAATTGGTCCAATAATTCTGTCACCCCATATCCCGGCCCACACCATCACTTTACCGGCACCTTGCAT
>JAJOZX010003124.1:257500-360000 GCA_023014485.1 Bathynomus jamesi
ACTTTTGACCATTTACTGCACTGGTAGCTGATGGCACTACCAACTGGCCTGGATTGATCCATTAATATGTATGTATAGTGTATACCATTTATGAAATTACTCTCTTAATACTGCTTTTAGTGATATATATATATATACACACGGCTTCTAAGTCAATTAAACTTCATTGGGTAACATCTCTCCAAATAATTAAATGGTGCCATCTGGCAACTCCTCCATATATAAATAAATAAAATAAATAGTACTATCTGGCAACCCTCCATATATAAATAAATAAAATTAATAGTGCTATCTGGTAACCCCTCTATATATAAAGAATTAAGATAAATAGGGCTATCTGGCAACCCCCTCTAAACCAAAAACCTGCCAACCAGATGATGCTGGGCCATTATGCATCAGGCGGTGCAGGCGAAAGGATGCCATCTCTCTCCTCTTTTAGGTTAAGGTTTACCTTCTTAGGTTAGGGATACCACTTTAGGGGGAGGCGCTCCTCCCTTCTGCCCCAAAGTTAGGGTTTACCTTCTTAGGTTAGGGTCATCCCCTTTGTAGGAAGGTCATCCTCCCTCTCCCCACAAAGCTCCCCTTCATGCAACTTGTGGGTTAACTCCCATCCCCTTGTTGCATAACCCCCACCCCCATCACCCCACTTCTTCATGCAACTTGGGGGGTTACCCCCTTTTGTTGCATAACCCCGCCCTACCCCTTTGTAACATTGTTCAACATTGCAATTGCGTATGCACTCGAACATTTTTAGGTCATACTACTGGGGCCGTTCAAAAATTACGTAACCCTCGGGTGGATTGAGGGTGTATTTCTAAACAGTACGGAATGCTACAGGCGGGTGGAGGGGTGTTTCCAATAGCGTTACGTAAAGCTGTTAACCAGTGATGCAGAACCGAAGCTAAATGGTTAAATGGTTCCGGGTTCGGTTCGACTCCAGCTCAACCCTATCGGTTCCGGAACCGGTTCCTCGGGAAGAGTGGACCCACAAGGAAATTGAAAGAAAAGGCTTTATTTTTGTAATTTTATATATTTATTAGATTTATTTTTTTAAGCACATGTTACATATAATTTATTGATAGACACTCCATTTATAGATAAATTTTTATCGAACTTAACATGTAATAAGGATCAAAAGCCATTTAGGCGTAGGAATGGGATTGACTCCAACAAGTTATTCTTCCTGTTTGACCGTCTCTCCCGGAGAATGAATTTCAGTGCCGAGAAGAGCCGTTTAACAGATACCTGAGTACAGGGCAACGCTGATACAGTGTACGCAGCTTCATGAATAATATCAGGGAAATGTGGAATTGCGTCAAAGACGCTGTCAACTTTCAATCTTCCCATTGCACTTCCCATTGCGGTTCCGGTTCCGGGTTCAGTTCCTCTAAAACTTACCGGTTCCGGCAATTCCGTATTCGGGTTCGGTTCCACATCACTACTATTAACCAATAACTTTTATAAACCATCTGTGACTGTGTGTGGCCAATGGAGAAACATTTTTTTGAACTCTGTTTAAAGTGCTGACAACCCAAAGGGTCATAATAGCACTAATTTTAATTTAGAAGAAAATTTATTGATAATAAAAGTTGTTACAACAGAATCATCAATTTATAAAATGTGTTCCAAATATCGAATCATTGTAAATTTTTACTAGAAAAGGAGTTGATAAAAATGGGGTAAAGCTTCCAACTACTAAGAACAAAGGAAAACGCCAATGATAAAAGCATATTGTTGTATTTAGATTTCATCTTCTTACGGTTGTCGTCGAGATTCAGGAGAAAGTAATGGGGTACCCATGATGACAGATAAATTAGGTGAAATTTCTAAATCGTTCGTGTCGACTTCGTCCTCATCAAACCATTCAAATTCTTCATTTTCTACAATAATAATAATAATAATTAGTGATGTAGCGGATGTCATTTTTTTCACATCCGCGGATGCGGATGCGGATGAGGATGTTTGATTTCAACATCCGCGGATGCGGATGTCTACATTTTCGTTATTTTTTAGGATATATTCAAGATTTGTTGTGTTTAACATATATAATAAGTTATTATATAGAGAGAGCTGTAGCTATAATGTAGTATAATTGATTAATTGTACAATAATTGCTGTACTTTTCTCTGAACATATAAAATAATATCAAACATCTAACTAATATAGAAATCAATCAGTGAATTCGTCTGCAAATAAATTCGTTATATTTTGTTGAGTTTCAGCCACAATTAGAAACCATAATTGTGTTACCAGGATGCGGGACGTGAACCCAACTCAAATGCACCTCACCGACCTCTTTCCCCAACCTGCACCCTTATAGAAAGAGACCTTTAATTAGCTTGATAACTATTTATATTAAGTTTAAAGTTTTATTAGGCATATTTATAAATGAGTAATTAAAATAAAGTAAACTAAGATGTTCATCGTTTAATGTTCAAACTTAATTATAGGAAGGTTATGCTTAAGGAACATTAATTTTTCTGCCTTTTCTGCTGCCAGTCTGTTTCTCTTTTCATCATATATTAATCCAGCACTGCTAAATAATCTCTCGCTTGGTACGTTTGTTGGAGGACAGGCTAAATGTTTCCTTGCAAGTTTACTCAAGTATGGATAGATATTCTTCGTATTTTTCCACCAACTAATAGGATTGTCACATGCAGCCAGGCGTTTTTCTTGGTGATAGCTCTCGATCATTTTTACTACATCTTTTGACATCGCGTAGGTCTCGTCATTGCTGCTTGACTCAAGAAACTGAGAGACAGATTCTGTGATAGATTTGCTTGTTGAAGGTGTTGGTTCTGTCACTGAAACTTTTATTCTTTTGGTGGGTGGCGAAGCGACAGATTCAAGAGATTGAAGCTCTTCAACTGCTTTGCCAAGTGATGATTTAACTCGTTCTAATGTACTAGGTGAAAATAACTTAGCTTTGTAACGTGGATCTAAGTAGGTTGCAAGAGAGTAACTTCATACAAGAACAGCCTCTCGTCTTGTCGCTTGCATCACTTTTGCGCACAATGAACTAGTTCTATTAATATAGTAGAATTTGATAATTTCCGCTTATTAATGACGTTTTATCTCAACGGTCCACATCCGCACGACATCCGCAGTCCAAAGTGCGGATGCGGACGCGAGAAAATGTGCGGATGTTCCGCGGATGCGGATGCGGATGCGGATGTGACCTACATCACTAATAATAATATTAATAATAATTGTAATAACAACAACAACACTAACAACAATAACAATAAATATGAAGTAAAATATCGCGAAATGACGAAATCTGCGTGCCGTGTGACGTAAGATCATGTGATGGGACGTGTGACATATGCAGCCGTCATGATTGGCTGGGGAGTGGGTGGGTGGGGAAAGTGTTGCATAAAATCTTGGTGGGTGTCTGGTCTGGCGTTACGGAACGTTATAGGGGCTGGGGTGTTAAGTTTTAGCAAAAATAGCGTTAGGTAAATTTTGAACAGCTCCTAAGTAGCTTCCTTGAAGATGAGTATGACATTTCGGAAGTTTTGACTGCCAAGAGATCTCATCAAGCTCCCCATCATCTGAGAACTTCCATGCTCTGAAACCAGACTCGGCCAGCACCTCCTACTACATTTATTGTAAAAAGGAACACGGCTACTTCTATATAAAACTATAAAACTTTCTCTAGCAAGCTAAGTTAGATATGTCGCGATTTATCTGAACAGTACTAACATTCTGGTGGTCGCTAAAGTCCATAATTATGTTATTATATAACATTCAGCTGGTGGTGGTTGGTTGTAGGTTTGAGGTGGGGTTGTAATTGTGCTATTGATGTGACATCGTGCTGCAGGTGGTTCCTAAGGTCCATAATTATGTTGGTGAAGTGATATTGTGCTAGTGGCGGTTCGTTATAGGTCTGACGTAGGGAGGTGTTGGGTGTGATAGGCCCTATTCGCTTATTTTTAAGGTTTGACAACGCCCTAACTCCACTACCGACTTTTTTTTAGCTCTTGCGCATCTTTTCCAGCAATGTTGCAAAATGTTTTCAGGTTTGTTGTGCGAAAGTGAAAGTGCATTACCCATGTACCATTCTGTAGGATAGTTTGTCAAGAATGGTTTGTTGTATGTGAAATTTTTCATTAATATTAATATTAATATTTCTATTTTCCTTTTCCTTTTAATATAAATTACGGTTGCTAAACTTAAATATATAAAGAATTTTCATATCAAGGGTCGAATACACTTCCTTATTGTCTAACTGAAAGTAATTTTTTTAATAATTTTAAAGTAGTCTGTATTTTCTAAAAAATCAATTTTAATTTAAGAGATGCACTACATAGCTAAATTGATAAATTGTATAAATGTTTTATATTTTTAGGTTGAGTTATGTACCCCACCCTGACTCTTCCCCATTATTTACTACCCCTCTGTTTTCTAATTACTATCCTCTTTTTTCTTATTACTACCCTCTATTTTCTATTACTATCCTATTACTGTTACTTCCATATATATATATATATATATATATATATATATATATATATTCCCGGGTGGTTACCTCATTTTTTCATTTGTTTCGTTCTCTCTCTCTCGTCTTGCGCGGAATATCTCCTATACAAGCGTCGTTCTTTACGTTAATTATACTGCGTGTTTGCAGTTAAATGTATATAATGTTACGGCATGCGGGAGGTGCCCCCTTGGGGCATTGGTTTCTGCGAGTATGTAGAAGAATTACGGCATTTGGAAGAGTGAGGCCCATGGTGTAATGGTTATCGCATCTGACCGGGAATCGGAAGATCCCGGGTTCGATTCCCGGGTGGTTACCTCATTTTTTCATTTGTTTCGTTCTCTCTCTCTCGTCTTGCGCGGAATATCTCCTATACAAGCGTCGTTCTTTACGTTAATTATACTGCGTGTTTGCAGTTAAATGTATATATATATATATATATATATATATATAACGTAAAGAACGACGCTTTGTATAGGAGAATTATCCGCGCAAGATGAGAACGAAACAAATGAAAAAATGAGGTACCCACCCTGGAATCGAACCCGGGATCTTCCGATTACCGGTCAGATATGATAACCACTACACCACAGGCCTCACCCAAACAAATGCCGTAATTCCTCTACATACGCGCAGAAACCAATGCCCCAAAGGGGCACCTCCCGCATGCTGTAACATATATACATTATAACTGCAAACACGCAGTATAATTAACGTAAAGAACGACGCTTTGTATAGGAGAATTATCCGCGCAAGATGAGAGCGAAAGAACGAAACAAATGAAAAAATGAAGTACCCACCCGGGAATCGAACCCGGGATCTTCCGATTACCGGTCAGATATGATAACCACTACACCACAGGCCTCACCCAAACAAATGCCGTAATTCCTCTACATACGCGCAGAAACCAATGCCCCAAAGGGGCACCTCCCGCATGCCGTAACATATATACATTATAACTGCAAACACGCAGTATAATTAACGTAAAGAACGACGCTTTGTATAGGAGAATTATCCGCGCAAGATGAGAGCGAAAGAACGAAACAAATGTTTGCAGTTATAATGTATATATGTTACGGCATGCGGGAGGTGCCCCTTTGGGGCATTGGTTTCTGCGCGTATGTAGAGGAATTACGGCATTTGTTTGGGTGAGGCCTGTGGTGTAGTGGTTATCATATCTGACCGGTAATCGGAAGATCCCGGGTTCGATTCCCGGGTGGGTACTTCATTTTTTCATTTGTTTCGTTCTTTCGCTCTCATCTTGCGCGGATAATTCTCCTATACAAAGCGTCGTTCTTTACGTTAATTATACTGCGTGTTTGCAGTTATAATGTATATATATATATATATATATATATATATGCGCCTCGGTGGTGTAGTGGTTAGCGTCGCTGACTACGAATCCATTGGCCCCGGGTTCGAGACCCGACGGCAGCCGGCGCGCAGCAAAACCCAGCTGTTCATCCTTCCACACAATAAAGGAAGTGGTTGGTAGATAAATGGGTACCCTAGGTGGCCTAGTAGTTAAAACGCTGGGCTGCTGATGGGGCGTTGTTCGGATTCCACGTTAAACTGTAGGTCTAAGGTGTAGTGAAAAGCTTGACCTTCGTCAGAATAAACAATTCGTGCGGAAGCTAACGAAAGGTGTGTGTGTGTGTATATATATATATATATATATATATAGAGAGAGAGAGAGAGAGAGAGAGAGAGAACATTTCAGGCGATTTAATCTTCGTTCTCGGACTACAGGATTTCTTCGAATTAATGTTTTAATTTTCTAACCCTTTTATAAATTCATGAATGTAGAAACATTTTTAATGAACCCAGAGCAACATCATTTTTCATTAACAACGCTGAATAAGGAAGCTACTTAACTTAGAAATAAGCATCTGAATTCCTTTTAAATATACAAAATTGCATAACGTTCCACACCAGCATTCATTCAGATAGCTGAGTGTCTACCATCTGTCAAAAGCCTAGGGCCCTGCGAATCGCAATTTTTTTTATTTCGAATCGAATCTCGAATCAAATCATCCCAAACAATTGAAATCGAATCGAATCGCGAATCGAATCAACTTTACACATATAGATTAGAGTGTTTCTACACACAATTAGTAATAAGCATAAAATTAATCAAATCTGCTTGAGAACAAAGGACAAAGTAAATCTTTTTTAAAAAAATGTATTAAGTATTTGATCATCAAGAGGAACAATGGTATTAAAGTATGATAAAAGTGTTATTGCACAAGAGATTGGTCTCAGTAAAAAGAAAAGTGTTTATTTACGAAAGTGTTCTTGAAAACAACATCACTGATGTTGTTTACCGGAATTAATGGAGATTCGAAAATATCGAATCGGAGCCCACGCTAACGAATCAAATCGAATCCTCTCTCCCGATTCGAAATCAAATCGAATCTCGGAGCTTCCCAGGGCCCTACATAAGCCTTTTATTATTGCAATAACATACGTACTACTGCAATAACAATAACTTGCAGCAGTTCTTCCATCACTGCAGAACCACACTCTAGCAGCTGAGTATACATCATCTGCACCAGTCCCACCATCATCGTGGCAGTTTTTCAGTGTGATGATTTGTTTGAGAACAGTTATACTTTCTGTGATATGGAGTCTCTAACCAGAAATGTATTACAGGTAATATGTGAGAGAAAATCTCAAAGTATCAGGAACTAGGGCTTTCAATGCCTCAAGAACTCAGTTCCTCCATCACTCTACTGGTCACAATCTTCCACACGACTATCCCCTTACCTTCAACAACACGCAAATCAATCCTTCCTCCTCTCTTAACATTCTTGGCGTTTCCTTTTCTCGTTATCTTTCCTGGAAAGATCACATATACTCTCTTTCTAAAACAGCTTCTAAGAGGTTAGGTGTGCTGTACCGCCTCCGCGGTTTCTTCACCCCTACCCAGTTGCTATCTCTGTACAGGGGTCTTGTTCGCCCCTGTATGGAGTATGCTTCTCATGTGTGGTGTGGTTCAACCCACACAGCCGTACTTGACTGGGTGGAGTCAAAGGCTTTTCGTCTCATCAATTCCCCGCCTCTTATTGATTGTCTTCAATCTCTCTCTCTTCGCAAGAAATATTGCCCCACTCTTTCTTTATTATCGCTATCATAACGGGCATTGCTCTTCTGAACTCTCTAACTGCATGACTCCTCCTTTAAGGAGAGCATACAGTACCAGACTTTCTACACTTTCTCATTCCTATTCTGTCCAACTATCTAATGAAGGTTACTCGGTATTTTCAGTCTTTCATCTACTCAACCAGTCAACTCTGGAACAATCTTCCTCAATCCATCTTTCCTCCTGTCTATGACCTCCCATCTTTCAAATGCAGCGTGTCTAGGCATCTTGGAAACCCCAGACCTTGATTTTGGTTTTCTTCAGAAAACAATATATATCGGTTTCCATTCAACCGAAGAGGATATATTCTATGAACCTGGTTATTTCCAAATTTATGCTGAAATCATAAGAAAAGAAAAATGATAAATTGGGTTAAGAGAATTTTTACACTTCAATTTTCTCAAAATAAAAAAAATTAGAATAAGGTAGAAAAAAAAATGACTACTTGCAGTGAAAGTACAATAGAGTATATCATATAGAACTTTTGAAAAACAAATTGCAAGAAAATCTGAAATTTTTTTTTAGTTTTGGGACAGGATCTAGGGTTTAGATCTTGTCCCCAGATCCTGTCCCAAAGCTGGATCCTATCTGCTTGGCAGATAACTGGTGAGGGAAGCTATATTTTGGGGCCTCTTTGCGAGTGACCCGTTGCCCACGTTGGGCCTTCAATCATGAAAAAGAAAAACGATAGTATTTGTCATTTACCATCACTTATTCGAACTATGATGGGTTTAATTTTCCCAGAAGAGTTCCTTGTTCCATGCACGCCCTGTTGTAACATAAAAGTTTCTCAGGGGACCATTCTGAGTTGTATCATATATCCAGTATATATGGAGAGAGAGAGAGAAAATATATATAACAAAGGTTCGTTACCATAGGAGATTATTTTTTATTTATCAAGACAATAAATGTTCAACTTGGATGCCATTGATGTGTTGGCATATGTTAATTCGATTACGTAAGCTACATTGAATGTTTACGTAGGACATCCTTACTGATGTCGTTACATTATTGTTGTGTTCTCACTGAACTGTTGCAAAGTTTGTGGTCTTCTCTGGTAAACGACCGACTTTAAACGTCCTCAGAAGAAGCTACATACAATAAAACTAATTTCACTTTCTTTTGTGGGGTGTAATCAGCCATATTGTTCATCAGTTCTAAATCACTCTGAAGCAAAAAGAGAAAACAATAATTTCCTTTGGTAGAGCAATGCACGTTTATTACATGCTATATACAGTATACATGGTCAACAATTGAGTGGATTGAAGAAATCTTCAAGTGTAAAATAAACAAAATAAACAGGAACGAGCGAAACACTCTTCAACATTTTCTCTTTGTTCAGTTCGCAAACGTTTCGAGATAATTGATATCATAAAATTTGCTATCTTGAAATGTTTGTAAACTGAATGAAGACAAATTGTTGAAGCGTGTGTTTGGCTCGTTCCTGGTCATTTTATATATATATATATATGGCCTCGGTGGTGTAGTGGTTAGCGTCATTGACTACGAATCCATCGGCCCCGGGTTCGAGACCCGATGGCAGCCGGCGCGCAGCAAAACCCAGCTGTTCATCCTTCCACACAATAAAGAAAGTGGTTGGTAGATAAATGGGTACCCTAGGTGGCCTAGAGGTTAAGACGCTGGGCTGCTGATGGGGCGTGTTTCGGATTCCACGTTAAACTGTAGGTCTAAGGTTGAGTGAAAAGCTTGACCTTCGTCAGAATGAACAATTCGGGCGGAAGCTAACCAAAGGTAACCAAAGTGTGTATATATATATATATATATATATATAATACACAAAAATATCTCGGGGGACCATTCTGAGTTGGACCATATATACAGATATACTCGTGTGTGTATATATATATATGTGTATATAAACCAGGTGTCCCCCAAAAAGTTCGTATTTCTAAATAAATTTTCTAAGCTAAAAAAAAGGAATTTAGACACAAATATAAACGCAATAGGTACGTGAAATATATGAGTTTATTAACTTTAATTAAACAACGTGTTGAGTGCAATCAATCGCCAGTTTTTCTAACACAATATTCAAGCTTACACGAATGTTTGACCCAATTTTTGGAAATATCTCAGCTGGGCTGTTATTGACTACCTTATAGGCTTTAATCTTTAGGTCTTGAAATGCATTAGGCAGGGTAGAATAGATCCTCTCTTTTATGTAACCCCACAAAAAAAGTCAGGGGTTGTGAGGTCTGAGTACCCTGGGAGCTATTCCACTGGCTCACGAAGGGAAATTAGTCACCCAGAAAAATGCTTCTCAAAAAATTGCGAGTTTCACAAGCAGTGCGTGGAGGTGCTTCCTCCTGCTGAAGACTAAAGACTTAGCTTATTTTATAACCTTCTATGGCCTTACTAGGCTATAGTCTATTGGTAGCGGTGTCATCTTTCCCTGATTTTGTAGAAATTAAAGTTATTGCTTTAACCCTTTCGCTGAGGGTGGTCCGTATACGGTTCCAAAATCGTAGCGTTACAAAATTCGCCGCAGTGAAAAGGTTAAGTATAGGGTGTCCCAAAAAAAACTATATACTCTTTATAGCATCATATATTTTATAATTTAAAAAAAAAAACCAATATATTGTTATAGCAATTGCCAATGAAAGGTAAATTAGTAATCTAAGTGATCAAAATGTTATAGCGAGTTGTTTGCATATAAAATTTAATTAACTACGCCAAGTGCTCAAAATGTTCTCCGGCGGCATGAATGCACTTTCAATACAACAAAATCGTGTGGTCTGATGAAGCTACCTTCAAGCTGAATGGCACAGTAAATCGACACAACTGCAGGTACTGGTCACTTGATAATCCACACGTTTATGTGGATAAACATGTTAATTTACCAGGATTAACAGCATGGTGTGGTTTATCATCCAGGGGTTTGGTTGGACCATTTTTCTTTAATGGGACAGTTACCGGTGCCGCATATCTCGACATGCTGTGGACAGAAATTATACCTGCAGTTCGGAAGTTGTTTGGAAACGACGACTTTTACTTTCACCAAGATGGAGCACCCCCTCATTATCATTGTGATGTCAGAAGGTACCTCGATGAAACGTTGCCTAACCGTTGGATAGGACGAAGAGGAAGCGTTGAGTATCCTCCACGTTCACCGGACTTGACTCCACTTGATTTTTACTTGTGGGGCTACCTGAAGGATGCAGCTTATGGTACAAGACCTGCAACACTCGAACACCTTAAGGATGCAATTAGGGAAAAGTGCGGGACCATCACAGCATCCACATTAGTCCATGTCTGCGAATCAGTTAGTCGACGCATTCATGCCGCCGGAGAACATTTTGAGCACTTGGCGTAGTTAATTAAATTTTATATGCAAACAACTCGCTATAACATTTTGATCACTTAGATTACTAATTTACCTTTCATTGGCAATTGCTAACAATATATTGTTGTTGTTTTTTTAATTATAAAATATATGATGCTATAAAGAGTATATAGTTTTTTTGGGACACCCTGTATGAAACGGTGAAAGAACGATTTTAATATACAATATTTATTAGTTATTAAGTAATGAGAGGATATAAATGTACAGGTAGTGGTTAGCGTCGCTGACTATGTATCCATCGGCCCCGGAATCGAGACCCGGTGACGGCAGGCGGCGCACAGCAAAACCCAGCTGTTAATCCTTCTACACAATAAAGAAAGTGGTTGGTAGATAAATCGGTACCCTGGGTAGCCTAGTGGTTAAAAACGCTAGGTTGCTGGTGGGGCGTGGTTCGGATTCCACGTTAAACTGTAGGTCTAAGGTGGAGTGACAAGCTTGATCTTCGTCAGAATGAACAATTCGGGGGGAAAGCTGAAACCAAACCAAAACCAAAGGTTATACTGTATGTGTATAGGCATATGCAGAATAAAAGCTGCAATTCGTTATCTTTATAAAATAACGGGCACATAAAAACAGGGACATTTTTGGTGGGAAACACACACACACACACTATATATATATATATATATATATATATATATATATATATATGTGTGTGTGTATATATATATGGGTTGTCCTTGCCTTGTCCTGGCTAATATTCAAGGAATAAAACCGAACAACTCACTAAACAAAGTTTCGTACCTGAAAGGATATATAGACGAAACAAGGGCGGACATCGCATGCCTCACAGAAACACATCTTAAAGATTGCCAACGAAACTGCGATAACTGCGAACACTGTATCGATAAGAAAGAATTGCATATCGATGGATTCAACTTACTAAGAGCGGATAGAAGAGCAAGACGTAAAAGTGGCTGTGCTATTTATATACATGAGAGGCATATGACAGAGACGGTAATAAGTAAATCCAACAGCTTCGTGGAAACCGTTGCAGTGAAAATAGAGAAACTAAACGTGGCACTGATAGTCATCTATAGACCTCCAAACTCTCCAAATGAAACATTTTCGGATGCCATTAATGATATCAGAACCCTAATAAAGTCCGAAAACTCTCCATCCCCTAATATAATACTCTGCGGCGATTTTAATTTACCACTTCCATTTATAAAATAGGAAAAGGTGGGTAGAAATATATTTATACAGCAAGATAAGGGGGCAACAAGAGAGGACCAGTAGCAAGCAAAAATGCTGATGGCTCTCACAAACGAGTTTATGCTGACACAGGAGAAAACAGAAAATACCAGGAAAAATAACTGCCTAGATCTGGTATTCAAGAATAACACGAACTTGATTGCTGATATAAAAATAACCCCAACTATTATCTCAGACCACAGCATAATCGAGTTATCAACAAATATGGCGATAACATTAAAAGACAATTACGGAAGGAAGAAACAAATTTGGGGCTTTTAACTTAAATTCCAAGATCATAAATTAAGAAGAAATCAGATCACACATGAACCAAATAGAGTGTAGAACAGTTTTTGAGAATAAAACAACTGAGAAAATGCTAACAACATCTTGGAAGAAAAGACGCTGAGAATTTTAGAAAAATATCCTCCGAAAGCACAGCCAAAAGGAAAGAGGAACTGGCTAGAGAGAAAAAAGAGAACAATATTCCTCAAAAGAAAGAGAGTAGCGACGAAGTTAGCTAAGTGTGGAGACAACAATGCCTGGAAAGTAATAAAAGAAAAACTGCAGAGTATCGATAGGGAAATACAAACCCTAATTAACGACCATTCAGAAAGGGAAGAGGAAAAGGCGCTAGAAGCAATAAAGGAAAATCCAAAATACTTCTATAGCTATGCGAAAAGGAAAACAAAAACGCGCGCCACTATCGGGCCCTTAAGGAAAGGAAATATTGAACTAACAGATGATCTAAAAGAAATATGTGAAACATTGAGAGCCCAGTATGAATCGGTCTTCAATACCACAAAAAGTGACAAAATGATACCTGACATAGATGCATTCTTCGAAGAGGAATTGCAAGGAGATTGTATAACATACTTTGATTTTACCCCAGCGAGAGGTATAGGACAAATACCTGTCCTATAGCTAGAGCTATAGGACAATGAAGTCACATTCAGCTACAGGTCCTGTCAAATGGAACGCATTATTGATTAAAAACTGTAAAAATAAAATAGCTACACGCTTATACGGGATATGGAGAAGATCCCTAGACCCTGGGGAAACACCGAGCATCTTGAAAAGAGCAAACATTATCTCTATATATAAAGGAGAGGATAGATCTCAAGCAAAGAACTATAGACCAGTGTCATTGACACTGATAGCAGTAGTACCAAAGTATTTGAAAGAATAGTTAGAGAGAAAATCTATGACTGCTTGGAGACACTGGAAAGATTCAACCAAAATCAGCACGGATTCCGATCAGGAAGATCATGCCTATCACAACTTATAAAGCAAGGTATATCATCATCAGAATTAGAAGTACGCAGTCAGTACCACAAGGTACAATACTGGCTCCACTCCTGTTCATTATCATGCTAACAGACAGACAGTGGAGTAAGCAGCAATAGTATAGCAACATCCTTTGCGGACGATACAAAGATCAGCAGAAAAATCAGCGATGCAAATGAAGTGGAGGCGTTGCAGAGGGACACTAACAAAATATGCAAATGGTCAGAAGACAAGAATATGACATTTAACACTGAAAAATTTCAACTCTTGAGATATTGTAGGAATGAGGAACTTAAACGGAGTGCGTATTATACTCCAGACAGACAGGAAATTCAAAGACACAAAATCAAATGGCAAACAAAGCAAAAAGAGTCGCGGGACAGGTACTAAAAACGTTCAAAAGGAGGGACAAGACAGTAATGATTCCCCTGCTGGGAACACTGGTCATACCAAAACTTGAATACTGCTTAGTTTTGACGTCCCCATATAAAAAGGAAGAAGTTAATAAACTAGAAGAAACGCAGAGCCATTTCACAGCCAAGATTGATGGCTGCAAAGAACTCAACTACTGCGAAAGACTACGCAAACTAAATCTGTACTCCCTGGAAAGAAGAGAGAGGTATACCATAATCTACATATGGAAAATGACCGAAAAACTGGTACCAAACCTCAAACCAAATCCAATTGCCATCCAGACAACGCTGAAACATAGGAAGGGCAAAATGTGTAGTGTTCCCAAATTAAAGGCCCGACAAAGGACCTCAACACTGAAGGAAAATAGCTTCGTTGTCAGGGAGCCAAGACTTTTTAACCATCTTCCAAAGGACCTCAGAAGCTTACAGGTGTCAAAGTTGAAGTCTTCAAGAGAACACAAGATGCCTGGCTCAGGACGGTACCAGATGATCCGGGTTTACCTGGCTATGTGCGGTGGAGAGCGCAAGAAAACAACTCGCTCCTCCACCAAGCCAGGCCTAGAGGTGGGGCCACCAGCTTGACCTTCGTGTGAAGAGAGACCAACACATGGAACTTAAACGAGGTTAACAAGGTGTGTATATATTATATATATATATATATACACACACACACACACATATATATACATATATATACATAGTATACATATATATATATATATATATATATATATATATGTGTATATATATATATATATATATACACACACACACACACACATATATATATATATATACATATAGTATAATATATATATATATATATATATATATATATATATATATATATATATATATGTAGAAAACAAAGGAGCAGACAAAGAAAAAGACAAAGAAATAGCCAAAGGAATTCTTTTCCCTGCCATTTTCAAACATCTTGGAATCATCAGGACTCGAAAAAGACACGTGGTTTTGTCAAGGAGAGAGAAACAACAGGACGCTTGTAGGCGTCTCAGAAAGGTTTCTTACCAGTTCTCGACTGGCTTTCGACTTTCATCCTCAAGGACGCCGGCAAGGTTCACCACGCTACAGAAGCATCTTTCGAGGAACAGGCCCGTGAACCTCCTATTAAGCTACAAGCCTCAAACCGTTTCGTTTCGCTCATCCTCCACCACTTTACGATCGGCGCTCGTTCAACAAGTTCTCAATAGGACCCGCTACCGTCTTCAAGGTCATCCTCGACGGGCGAGACGCATACAGTCAACCTCATCTAGGCATTCAGTCTACGAAGTCATTAATGCCCAGATATCGGTCAACCCAACAAGTAGGTCTTCAAGCTCCAGAGGTACATCATTTGCAGTAAGCTTCTTGTCGGTTGTCACTAGGCCTAGCGTTGCCTTGTCCGTCTTGCTTCCACAATTTCTCCCTAATTGCGTAGACCCCAAAAGGGTTTATCAATACCGTTTCAAACTAACTTTCCCGTTAAGACTGCAGTAAGCCTATTTCAAGTGTCGTACCAATATCGTAGTTTTTTCCACCCTATAGTTGTGATCACTGGTATAATTTACTTATCGTGCATCCTACTGTGAACATGTTCTTTTATGCCTTTCATTCTTAACGGCCTAATCCACTTACTGTGTCAAACGTACGGGCATTATTTCAGCTATCAATACGCTACATCATTTATTCTGTGTTCACTTTTGCATATCTTATTAGCCTATCTAATCAGTGTATTACGTAAGCCATTTACTGTACCTACCGTATGTGCATTATTTCATTGTCCATAGGCTGGATTTATTTATTCTGTGTCCACGCCGCATATCTCATTAACCTACCTAAATTAGTGTTATCATCATTGTAATTACTTAACAGTTAGTCTGTATAACCATTTTTCTTATTGCTAATACTCAGTCATATTTAGCATAGTACAAATGCCGTTATCATTGTTAATCACTATAAATACCGTTATTGCATTGTTATTCACTGTGAACAAATAATTAAATTATTTTCCTAATTAAACACAAAACAACAAGTTCATTTCTTTAACCTTATTAATATTGTTTGCTTGGTGTGTAAGCCGAGCTGGTGACCCTTAATCCTTCATTCCAATATCATCATTCATAAATTATAGTAATCCTACTTCTTTAGCCACAGCAAATCTGTGATTCGTAGACCATTATAAATTGTGATTCTAGGCCAATATAAATTGGTAACTCCAGCCTTGTCACTTAAAATTCAATCATTAACCTTCAATTATTCTCATTCAATTAACCATTATTATTATAGTGCCAACTTTACGCTATAAACCGGTAACATCAAAGTGGTTAAGATTAGGCTATATATATATATATATATATATATATATATATATATATATATATATATATACATTTAACTGCAAACACGCAGTATAATTAACGTAAAGAACGACGCTTGTATAGGAGATATTCCGCGCAAGACGAGAGAGAGAGAACGAAACAAATGAAAAAATGAGGTAACCACCCGGGAATCGAACCCGGGATCTTCCGATTGCCGGTCAGATGCGATAACCATGAGGCCCATGGTGTAATGGTTATCGCATCTGACCGGCAATCGGAAGATCCCGGGTTCGATTCCCGGGTGGTTACCTCATTTTTTCATTTGTTTCGTTCTCTCTCTCTCGTCTTGCGCGGAATATCTCCTATACAAGCGTCGTTCTTTACATATATATATACATATATATATATATAGAGAGAGAGAGAGAGAGAGAGAGAGAGAGATATGATATGATGAAGATTGTTATGCTTTATTATGAAAAGATAGTGAAGCAGGAAACGTCACCACTTACATTTTTATTTTATAACTGGTATTTATTAATGTGACAAAAATGTATAGCATCGTGTAAATGATCTGGTGTACACAAAAAAGTAAACTGCTTTATTAAACGTTTTCACTCAATATATTTCTATTGTTTTTACTTACCTGCCTTCACAATTCATCTTTCAATCCTCAAATCCTCAAAGACTATTTGCCATTCATTATCAGAAAAATAAAATGTTTGATGTACGAGCCTGAAAGTCAAATCAGTTATACATTTATCGAAATCACTCTTCCAACCCCCGTTTGTTTGCGCATTTTATTTCTAAACTTGAAAAAACATTGAAATTGCCTTTCAATTTTGCTAAACTCGCATTTATGGAGAAAAAAACAACAATATTTCATTCTGCAATGCAAAAATGTCAGTCTTGTATATCTAAAATTTAATTTTTCATTCAATTTCACTCACTTTAATTTTAACGGCCTTCTTTCTCCCACCCTCCTAAAAATACAAAAACAACGAAATTTCTTGAATTGGCAGCTCAAAAAAAGCTCATTGATTATGGCGGAATGCCAGTCCCTTGCCACTGTAAAACAAAAAAGAAAAGATTAATCTTTTTATGTTTCCAATACTTCCCAATCATATAAAAATGTATACCTTCCAATTTCATATATATATATAATTATATATACTGTGTATATATATATACACCTTACCTTATGAACCTTATGTTGTTTCGTGTGTTGGTCTCTCTTCACACGGAGGTCAAGCTGGTGGCCCCTCCTCTAGGTCTGGCCTGGTGGAGGAGCGAGTTACTTTCTTGCGCTCTCCACCGTACATAGCCAGGCACGCCCGGCTCATCTGGTACTGTCCTGAGCCAGGCATCCAGTCTTTTCTTGAAGACTTCAACTTTGACCCCCGTTACGTTTCTGAGGTCCTTAGGAAGCTGGTTGAAAAGTCTTGGCCCCCTGACAACCAAGCTATTTTCCTTCAGGGTTGAGGAGGTCCCTTGTCGTGCTTTTAATTTGGGAACACACATTCTGCCTTTCCTATTTTCCAGTGTTGTTTGAATGGTAATTGGGTTTAGTTTTAGGTTTGGTACCAGTTTTTCGATCATTTTCCATATGTAGATTATGATGTACCTCTCTCTTCTTCTTTCCAGTGAGTACAGATTTAGTTTACGTAATCTTTCCCAGTAGTTGAGTTCTTTGCGTTTCTTCTAGTTTATTAGTTTCTTCCTTTTTATATGGGGACGTCAAAACTGAGCAGTATTCAAGTTTTGGTATAATCAGTGTTTTTAGCAGGGGGAATCATTACTGTCCTGTCCCTTCTCTTGAACGTTCTTAGAACCTGTCCGGCGACTCTTTTTGCTTTATTTATCGCTATCTGATTTTGTGTTTCGAATTTCGCATCATCTGTCATTATTATCCCGAGATCAATCGCTTTCATGCTTCTCTGTTTCCTGTCTATCTGGAGCATAATATGCAGTCTGTTTAAGTTCTTCTTTTCTACCATATCTCAAGAGTTGAAATTTCTCGGCGTTGAATGGCATGTTGATGTCTTCTGACCATTTGTATATTTTGTTCGTGTCCCTCTGCAAGGCCTCCACGTCATGTACATCGCTGATTTTTCTGCTGATCTTTGTATCGTCTGCAAAGGATGTTACTATACTATTGCTGTTTACTCTGCTGTCTATGTCTGTTAGCATGATAATGAACAGGAGTGGGGCCAGTACTGTCCCTTGTGGTACTGAGCTGCGTACTTCCGATTCTGATGATGATATACCTTGAATTTTGACGACCTGCAGACGATCACTAAGGAAGTTGTAGATCCATTTTCCCACTTTGCCTGTTATTCCCATGTCTTTAATTTTATGTCCTATTACACCATGGTCACATTTATCGAAAGCTTTAGCAAAATCTGTGTATATAACATCGTAGTTGTCATTGCCTTCCAATGCATCTAGGATATTGTTGTAGTGCTCTATTAGTTGTGATAGGCATGATCTACCTGATCGGAATCCATGCTGATTTTCGTTGAATCTTTCCCGTGTCTCCAGGAAATCATAAATTTTCTCTCTAACTATTCTTTCAAATACTTTGGTGAGGTGGGACGTCAATGACACTGGTCTATAGTTCTTTGCTTGAGATCTGTCCCCTCCTTTATATATAGGGACAATGTTTGCTCTTTTCAAGATGCTCGGTATTTCCCCAGTGTCTAGGGATCTTCTCCATATCCAGTATAAAGGTGTAGCTATTTCATTTTTACAGTTTTTAATCAATAATGCGTTCCAATTGTCCGGACCTGCAGCTGAATGTAGTTTCATTTGTTCTATAGCTCTCGCTACATTTTCTGGTGTAAACTCAAAGTCTGTTATATACTCTCCTTGCAATTCCTCTTCAAAGAATGCATTTATGTCAGGTATCGCTTTGTCACTTTTTGGGGTACTGAAAACTGATTCATACTGAGCTCTCAATGTATCAGATATTTCTTTTGGATCGTCGGTTAGTTCATTATTTCCCGTCCTTAAGGGCCCAATAGCGGCGCGCGTTTTTGTTTTCCTTTTTGCATAGCTATAGAAGTATTTTGGATTTTCCTTTATTGCTTCTACCGCCTTTTCCTCTTCCTCTCTGTATGGTCCTTAATCAGGGCTTGTATTTCCCTATCGATACCCTCCAGTTTTTCTTTTATTATTTTCCTGCAATTATCTCCGCAGTTTCCTAACTTCGCCTCCACTCTCTTTCTTTTGCGGAATAGTCTTCTCTTTTGCCTTTCTAGCCAGCTCCTCTTTCCTTTTGGCTGTGATTTCGGAGCATATTTTTCTAAAATTCTCAGCGTTTTTACCTCCAAAGTTGTTAGCATTTCTTCCGTTGTTTTATTCTCGAAAATTGTTCTCCATTCTATTTGGGCCATGTGCGATCTGATTGCTTCCCAATTTATAGTCTTCGAGTTTAAGTTAAAGGCCCCGAATTTACTTCTTTCCACAATATGTGTATTGTCTTCTAATGCTGCCATCATATTTGTTGATATCTCGATTAAGTTGTGGTCTGATAATGGTTGGGGTTATTTTTATATCAGCAATCAAGTTCGTGTTATTCGTGAATACCAGATCCAGGCAGTTATTTTTTCTGGTATTTTCTGTTATCTCCTGTGTCAGCATAAACTCGTTTGTGAGAGCCATCAACATTTTTGCTTGTTCCTGATCTTCTCTTGTGCCCCCCTTGTCCGTGTGAATATATATATTCCTATTCACCTTTTTGTATTTTATAAATGGGAAGTTAAAGTCTCCGCAGATCATTATATTGGGGGATGGAGGGTTTATGGCCTTTATTAGCTTTCTAATGTCATCAATGGCCTCCGAGAATTTTTCGGTTGTGGTGCTTGGAGGTCTATCGATGACTATTACTATCAAGTTTAGTTTTTCTATTTTCACTGCTAGGAGTTCCACATAGCTGTTTGATTTATTTATTATCGTCTCTGTCATATGACCTTCCTGTACATAGATAGCACAGCCACCTTTCCGTCTCGTCGTTCTATCCGCTCTTAGTAAGTTGAAGCCCTCTATATTTATCTCTTTCTTATCAATACAATGTTCGCAGTTTTCACAATTTCCTTGGCAATCTTTAAGATGAGTTTCTGTGAGGCATGCGATGTCCGCCCTTGTTTCGTCCATAAATCCTTTCAGGTACGAAACCTGATTGAGTGATTGGTTTGGTCTTATTCCTTGAATATTAGCCAGGACAATTTTTATGTTCTCTGTTTTTCGTTATATATATATATATATATGGAGAAAGAAACTACTCTTCAAGAAGACGTAAATTTTTATTTCTTAACACCAATACAGTTTCGGCTGCTTGCGAGCCCTTCTCAGTTGGTAATGAGAATTGAGAAGGGCTCGCGAGAAGCCGAAACTGTATTGGTGTTAAGAAATACCTCTATACTTCGTCGCGACAGTACGTTATTTTACATCATATATATATATATATATATATATATATAATATATATATATATTTATATAATGTAAAGAACGACGCTTGTGTAGAAGAGCGTTCCGCACAAGATGAGGAGGGAGAACGAACAAATGAAAAATGAGGTACCTCCCGGGAATCGAACCCTGGATCATCCGATTGCCGGTCAGATATACTATCCACTACACCAAGGACCTCGATCAATCAGAAATCGTAACTCTCCTACATACGAGCAGAAACCAATGCTCTGAGGGGGTACCTTCGCATGCCGTACATATATATATTTTAACTGCAAACAACACAGTATAATTAATGTAAAGAACGACGCTTGTGTAGAAGAGCGTTCCGCACAAGATGAGGAGGAGGTCTGATCGAGGTCCTGGTGTGTGGATAGCATATCTGACCGGCAATCGGATGATCCCGGGTTCGATTCCCGGGAGGTACCTCATTTTTCATTTGTTCGTTCTCCCTCCTCATCTTGTGCGGAACGCTCTTCTACACAAGCGTCGTTCATTACATTAATTATACTGTGTGTTGTTTCATTTGTTCGTTCTCCCTCCTCATCTTGTGCGGAACGCTCTTCCACACAAGCGTCGTTCTTTACATTAATTATACTCTGTGTTGTTTGCAGTTAAAATGTATATATATATATATATATATATATATATATATAATATATATGTGTGTGTGTGTGTGTGTTAAACCTACATCGATGTTCGAAGTTGACGGAGGTTCTGGTTAAGTTGAAGCAACGGATTTCCCACTCTGTGGTAGTTGGTACTGCGTAGGGGCGTAGGGAATCGTAATAATTGCTTTGTACTACACTTCGGTTTCTTCTTGTAGCGGATCGGAGGATTCTGCGAAAACTTACTAGGCTATCTGACGGTTCCCCGATTCTTCTTGTAGCGTATCGAAGAAGTTTGTGAGGCAATACTGGTCTCAGTCTTAACACTTACTGATTTCTAAATTTACTGCTTCTTGAAAATGCTGTGTTATTCTAATAAAAATACTGCTTCAAAAATATTACAGGGTATGCTTTCGGCCTCTATGTTAGATCAGACAGAACAGAATAGTAATTTGAAAGATGACAGTGGTTTGTATACGACTTAATTTGGTGACGTCATTATTATTTAATGTTTGAATTCTTTTTCTAACTCAATCCATATTATGTGGATCTTGAAGAAACTAATAAAGCAAAATATTTGAAGATGAAGGGAAATTCTGCTGGAAAGAGCATATTGAAAAATTTGATGTTATCATGATTTGCCATGTTAACTAAAAATAGAAATTAACATGCATTTTATTAAAATTAAGTGTTTAAAATTTAAAATTAAATGCTGATTTAGGATATGACTTTATCTTTTATGATTTAAGAAAGAATAAAAAAAATGAACATAAACATAATTTAACAAGATTACATGATTAAGCTTAATATAAAAAATGATTAGTTAATAAATAAAAGGAATAAAATATTTTTATTATTTTCTAAACTTGCGTGAATTTTATATACAGTTAGAGTGTCATACGAGTTTGGACTTTATACAGTATATAAAAAATGAATGTTAGAATCATCATTTTTACACCCACACCCACCACACACACACACACACACACACATATATATATATATTTATAATACACATATAACAGTATATATATATATATATATATATATATATATATATATATATATTATACACATATACAGGGACGTAGTTGGAATGTCCTACGGGGCGGGGCGAACTTGAGCTACGTTCGTCAGGTTCCGTGATGAATCGGGCGAGCCCATACAGTTAGGGGGTCTCTGGGAGAGCTGGAAGCTCTTTCAGCGGGGTCCAGGGCAGAGCCCCGTAAGCCAGCGCATTTTAAGCTTATTTTGTGTAAAAACTGCCTGAAAATGTCAGTGCAACTGCCATTTTTAAACAGCCACTATACAACCATCCACTATATTTTAAATTATTAATTATGCAACAAACAAGACATTTTTGTTGCGGATCATTCACTATCCATAGCCATTTAACCTAACATACAAGTACAATCTTACGTATTATACATAGCCACTTAACTTAACATACAGTACAAGTACAAAAATAAGGCCAGCATAGCCATTTAACCCAACATCCAATATGCATATATAATCTTTGCTACATTACAAAAATGAGGTATTGTAAACCAGCAGTTGTCTGAACCAAGACTGCCATGTAGGTGAGAGGTACACAGTATCTGAAGAAAGGACATTGCACAATAACACATTAGAGCTGTTTTTGACCCTAGTAATGAAATTATATATATTCTTCTGGATTAACATTTGGCTGGTAGGTAGGTTACGCGGAGTAAACATAAAAATGACACTGCACCATTTTGGTTCCCTACATAGCATACAAAAATATTATTATAAGCAACAGAGCATTTATTCATAGCAGTTTTTGTGTAGTTCCACCACATATGGGATGTATACAGTGCAGTACAGTAAGTTCTAAAACGATAAGTTTTAACTGATTCTGAACACATACCAAATTTCCTTACTAGCATGTTACCTTGTACATACAGCTTTTTACGTTGCCTCTCAATATCAAGTTCATCTCGCAGCTCGTGAGTAATTACATGACCTAAGTATTTACATGTGCCTTTGACAGGTATTTTCTTACCATTCATTTCAAAAGACCCACATGATACATGTTTCATTAGATTACACCTAAAAATCAAAATACAACTCTTTGCCCCATTATAGGTGATGTCATTTTCTGTACCATATTGTTCACATATCTCTAATAGTACTCTCAGCCCATGGGGAGAGGGTGACAGAAGAACAAGGTCATAAGCATACATTAAATGATAAATTTTTTCCTTTAATGACACAGCCAGTATGTGCAGTTTTTAATTCATTGGTAAGGTCATCCATGTACACTGTAGGGTGGATCACTTTTCACTTTTTTTAAAAATTATAGCTGGTCAAAGTTTTCCATGATTTGGTTCAGTGGAAGTACACTGACTCCATTTTTACCAAAATCGTTCAATATTTAGGGGTCGCGCATCGACCTTGAAAATTTCATTTTTGGAAATTTGGCCAAATTGACAATGTTTTACTGAATAAAGATAAATCATCAAATGACCATATTTTCTGAATCCTCTCAGTGAAAGAAATCCTCTCAGATACTTACCAAGTTGATAGGACAAGCGGTTTAGAAGTTATACTCACCTTGAGATAGCATTAAAATTTAAAATACCATATTTGCCCCGTACCTCCATATGCTGTCTGCCATTGTCTGCTTTTTAGGATAAGATAAAACGAATAAGGAAAGATCAAATGTATTTTGTATTAAAACGGTTTACCGATATCACTAAAGGCACTTACTCCGGTGCCCCTAACTAGGTTCAAAAACTGTATGAATCGTGGTTAGAACACACGTCATCTTAAGGCGTGCGCCATGTACTCTCTCTGCTAACTCCCTTTCCCTCTGCGCTACATCATCTTGGCAAGTGACGACTTCTTGAAGTCACCGAGTTCTTTCCGGCTCTTTTCCACGAGCTGAAGAAGACCCTGCAGCTGTGACTCGTTTTTTGTGACAGTGTTCGCGTAATCTTCTATCAGTTTTAGCCCTCTCTCTGCCACGTCGTTGGTAACTTTCAGATGCGAGATGACATTCTTCAGATCACAGTAGTTCTTATCTTGATCCCACTTATTCACCGCAGAGTGAGCCACGTAGACGCGCACACCTGCAGGCCTTGCCACGAACCACGATGACTCATCGATCAGGTCCGGAAGGCGCGTCGTGTCATCAACCGAGACGTTGTCATACGTGAAGTCCTCGGGCACAGCGAGGCGGCACAGCTTCTTTGCCATCTCGTGCTTCACAGTGTCTTCCACTTTGTCAATGCAGAGGGCGAAAACGACGGTCTGAGGCCTCAGATACCACAAGTGCCGCCTGATCACTGCCAGTGAAGCCTCTGCAATCTCGCGATCCACAGCCCTCTACTGCAGAAGACGCTGGTACAACACAAGGTCATTCAGCGGGGCATCAGCTGCGACAGGATCCGCCAGCCAGGCAGGTGGTGCGTAGAGGAGTGCAGTAAATAGTACCACTCTCTGAAGTTTCTGTACCAGCTCGTCGTCGAACTCCAGCTGACCGCTGAACATCAGGAGCTTCGTGTAGTAGATGATCTGGTAGGGACTTCAAATGGCTGTTTGCAGAAGGCAATACAATATTTAACTTCTAATTCAAAATACCAACCTTGGCCATCCACCTCGCATGATGGTAGGCTCCTGGGCGCATGAAGTGTGTGCCACGACGTGGCTGGGCCCAGAGTACCAGGAGTGTAATCTCCGCCACTTCTCGGTAGTCTTCTCTGACAAGACCAGAAGCGGTGCCGAGGAACTTGACTGCCTCATCTCGGAGCTCCATCAGCCACGTCACCTCCGCCAAATGCTCGATCTCCAGCTCGCGATAAGTCGAGAGGTCGAGCTTGTCCCACCTGAAAGGGGAGTTATGAAAATATTGCATGAAAACGATTGAAGTTTCCCTTTTCGACTGCTATTAACATCATTAGTAGAAGGACGCTGATATCTCAATTGCTCTGAAGGCAAAAAAATCATTGGAGAAAACAAATGCGCCTTAGACTTGAAATTCACCTTCTCCTCAGATACTGGAACAAAGGTTCAGTTGGTGCTGTGGTTCTTCCAAACGCGGTGATGACCACTGCCCCCACGATGAGCTCCATAACGTGATGGCGACAGCCCAGCTGGAAGAGCGGTTTACCAAGCATGTTCTCCAGCCGGACCACCGCACCCTGCACCCTCCCCGTATTGGAGGAAGTTGTGTCGAAGCACAGTCCAATCACGTTGTTCTCGCATCCCCAGTCTTTGAGAGCACGAAAGGTCACCTGGGCCTGGGACAGACCGGTGCCGTCAACAACAGTCGGAACGGCCAGCAACTTTCCTTCTGTGCATTGGGGAGCTCCGGAGATGAGAATCGCCTGGCGGTGCTCCACTGATCCAAGAGAGTCCTGAAACGTATGTCATACATGCCAATCCATTATCGTCCACTGGAATATGTCAATCCACTGTTGTCACTGGAACATGTTAATTCACTGTCATCCACGGTGAGGGCAAAACTGACTTTGATTACTTTACCGTCCCAGTGGACGACAGCATGCCTCGGAGATACGAAGGATTTCTGCACAGCTGTCGACACTTCACAACGATGTGCCACTCTTCCACGGCGAGACGTGACTTCGAGATACTGAATTTGTCCAGGTCTGCGGGCGGATCTGCCGAACGTAGGACTGCCGCCACGACACTTGCCACCTATGTGAGAAATTGAAAGGAAATTGACAAGGAGCGTATGGTTTTTATGGTTTTTATGTGACAAAATAATCACTAAATTTTCCGTCGTTACGTCTATTATATCTTTGTCAAGGAAAGATCATTACTGATATATACACACCTGATTATTGGACATCCGGAAGCGATCAGCCACTTCAATAACAGCCGGTGCATTGAGGATGCGGTGAGGAAGGCTGATTGATACAGTTGATTCTCTCGGCTGTCGGTATGGTGGTTCTAGCTGTGATTCGGAGTTGCTCGATGATCTGCTTTCTATAGATTCATCGTCGCTCTCAGCTTCAGTTCCTAATTTCGTTTTTGAGGTGCCTGGCTCATCACGAGATTGTTGTCTTGAGAGTTGCCGTTTTCTCTTGACAACGAACACTTTATCATTCCCACTCATTGCTGCCTGGCGCAGGCCCCGTTGATCCTCATAAAACTTAATATCTTCTTGTTTGTTGTTGTCTGAGAGCAGTCGACTTTTCTGTATCTCTTCAATAGCATCGGGAGCTCCGATGTCCCAGAGCTTGTTCAGATTTTCTGAAAACTTCTCCCTGCCTTTTTTCGCGTCACTGTCTCTCATCTTGCTCTTCTGCAGCGAGCGCCACTCTTCCCACAGTAACTCCAGTTTTCTTTCGCAGTTACGCCTCGTGATCGTCTTTATACGTGCCATGTTCCAAAATGCCAGAACATTGGCCACCATGTCTTTTACGGCGGCCTTCCTGCATAGAAGAAGTACTGGAGAACTTGATGGGTGGTTGGCAATTTGGCACCACCGATCGAGGAAGATGGCTGACCAATTAAGAAGACGTCCGTGGCTGACCTTAGAGAAGGTGGTGCTGTTGTTGCTGCTTTCTCTTTTCCAGAATAAGTAACTTTCAGAGTCTTCCCACTCCTGGTTGTTAACAGTTTATCCATTATACTAAAGTCTAGACTTATCAAACAAGAATCAATTGACACAGTTGATCTGTAAAAAGCAAACTGTGATTAGTAAAAATATTGGTCATAGACATAGCGTGTGTGTGTAATTGGGATTTTAGGATGCGTCAGCTACTGATGCTATGATTACGTCCAAAACGGGGGACAAATACGGTACTTTAAATTTTAATGTTATTTCTAGGTGAGTGTAACTTCTAAACCACTTGTCCGATCAACTTGGTAAGTATCTGAGAGGATTTCTTTCACTGAGAGGATTCAGAAAATATGGTCATTTCATGATTTATCTTTATTCAGTAAAAAATTGTCAATTTGGCCAAATTTCCAAAATTGAAATTTTCAAGGTCGATGCGCGACCCCTAAATATTGATCGATTTTGGTAAAAATGGTGTCAGTGTACTTCCACTGAACGAAATCATGGGAAAAACTTTGACCAGCTATAATCTTTTTAAAAAAGTGAAAAGTGATCTACCCTAATATACAGTATATACAGAAAAGATAGAGTGGTAATATACCCCCTTGCCTAACACCATTAGTTACTTTAAAACATGGTGATACACTGCTTTTCCATCTTACAAACATGGTCTGCTCTGTATACCAGAATGCAAGTATCCTAAGTATATATTTAGGTACCCCTCGGCACAAGAGTTTCTTGAAAAGTTTGTGGTGGTTAACTCTATCAAATGCTTTTGATGCATCCAAAAAACAGGAATATATCATACATTGCTGTTTGACATCTTGTACTTTAGGACGGCTTCCTTTAGCATATAAATACACATGTCAGTACCATGTTTCACTCTAAAGCCAAATTGATTGTCATAAGTCTGCAAGTAAGTACTTATCCTATTATAAATGACATATTCTAACACCTTAGAAAGTACAGTATACTGGCAAGTGCTATTGGCCCTGTAATTATTCTTATCACAGATATTAGCACCCTTATTTTTAACATCTGGCAACAATACAATTGACAAAATGCACGTTTAAACACGTCCAAACGTGTTTGGATGTGTTTAAAAAACGACGCAAAATATTGCTTAAATATGATGCACCGGAGCTCCGGCTCCGGCCGAGCAGGAGTTCCGGCCATTTTAGAAAACCTCCTGCTCCGGCCGGAGGTCTCACTAAACTCCGGCCTCTGGCCGGAGGTGCCAAGTACACCAAACTCAATTCTGACAACTTTTAGTTTTAATTCTATAAAACTATAAAACCTCATTACTGGACCGATCCGAATATTTCAGTTCTCAGATTACTGTAATGATAATTTATTTTATGAGTGATCAGTGATTGTATTAATACTTCAGTTCTCAGTGACTGTAATACTAATTTATTTTATGAGTGATCATTGATGGTATCAATAATTGATTTGATATAGGCTACTTTACTCAGCATTCAGCAAGACATCATAAGTTTCATAACCTGAGAATATTCTGTTCAATGTGAATTTTTAGAGAAATTAGCACACACAAAGCATAGAAAGTCGACTTTTATAAAGTTTAAGTTATTAAAGATTTAATAATTTAAAATACCAGGACTATAATATATAAACCCTAAATAGTTGAGACGATGGACCACACACACACACACACACACACATAAATACTGAAATAAATCAATTGGCCGGAACCTCCGGCAGGAGGAAAAAACACTAAGCCGGAGGTTCCGACACTCTGGCCTCCGGCCAAAATCTGCCTCCGGTGCATCACTAATAGTTTGGCGGTGAACCTTGGTTATAATTACCGCAGATATTTTTCTTGGACTTTCGAAGGCGGGGTCGACAGCCTCTGTCGCCCCCCCCTTGGGTACGTCCCTGTGTATATATATACACACACACATATATATATATATATCAAAGCTATTGACTTCTCCTTAGGGAAACGGAGCTTATAGATGAAAAGAAGGACCAACACAACGGCAAACATTTTCGTTTATTTTTTGTACTTCAGACGTTTCGACAAATCTTTTGTCATCATCAGTGAATTGTCTTAAAACCTTAAAACAAAAATAAAAAATGAAAATTACATCAATACAATATTAAAACCATTAAAATTAAAACCTTAAAACAAAAATAAAAATAATGAAAATTACATCAATACAAAATTAAAATCATTAAAATTACATCACTACAAAAAATTAAATTCATTAAAATTAAATTAAATTACCTCAACAGGTAAATACACAATGTTTACATCAACCTCCATACTTGACAAAAACTAAGAGAAAACTGTATGGTCAGTAAATTAGAAGGTATGATATGTCTATGAAAATCGGTTGGTTAGTTAAAAGAGCTGTAATTTGTAAGATGAACTATTATTGTTAATGGAGGGTTTGTTTCTATAGATGTACAAAGATTCTAAAATTCGGAGTTCTGAGAGGTTATTGGATCTAGTTAGAATTTCAAACTGAGTTTTGTGAAGGGGATGGTTGTTTTCATTACTATGGTTTCTAATTGCAGATTGTGGTGGGCTACTGAGGGGACGGTTGGTACGGACTGATAAGCCCAAATGTTGAGAAAGGCGTACCTCCAGTTGGAGTTGAGTACTGCCAATATACGCAGCCTTACAGCTGTCGTACGTTTATTTGTAAACAACATTAGGGCATACAGTTTTGGGGAATTTGTCTTTGAACTTTAAAAAATTTGATAATTTAAGTGGGTTGACGAAGGCGAATCTAAAATTTATTTTGGAATAACTAGACTTGAGCAGTTTGGACAATTTACCTCGAATACGCAATGATAAATAACCATAAAAAGGTAATTTAATATATCTGGTTTCTTTTTGTACTGTAGTTATGGGGAGTTTAGTATTAAAAGTGTTATTTAAAAATTTCTTTAATTGGTTATCAAAAAGATTAGAAGGGTAATAATTATTAATAAAGTACTGTCTTAGAAATTTAAATTCTTCGTTTAATGAAAAGTAATCTGAACAAATACGGTAACTTCTTGTTAATAATGTTAATATAGCACTAATCTTATATTTATAAAACATACAACTTAAATAATTGGTTCCCAAGCCAGTAAAAGTTTGTTTTCGAAACAGTGAGGTCTGGAACTTATTATGAGCCCGTTTAACTAGAACATCCAGGAAAGGTAAACTATTATTTGTTTCGTTTTCACATGTGTGCTTAATATTACTATATTACTATGGTGTTTATTAAGATAATGAAGAAAAAGTTTTACGTGTGAAGGATGTTTAAATATTAAGAAAGTGTCATCCACGTATCTTCTGTAATATATGGGTTTAAAACTATTACGACAACTTTTCAACCAAATTTCGGTGCTACTGTAGTATGCGGTCTACCTACGATTCGGCGGTCTACCTTTTAATTATAGCTTCTTATCTTGTTCACTAATTGTTTGTTTACATCCCATTGTCAATCGCCCTTGACGATTGGTTAGGTTTAGTCATGATATTTTCGTTAGTTTTAACGAAAATATCATAATTAAACCTAACCAATCGTAGGTAGACCGCATACTACAGTAGCACCCAAATTTCTTCGTAATGGCAAAGAAATGCATTTGCTAGTCTTGGGCTCAACGATCCCTAACGACGGATTCCAATAGTTTACCGACAATTGGCGTTAAGCTAATGGGCCTATAATTGCTAGCTACTTTGCGGTCGCCTTTTTTAAAAATGGGCGTGACGTTAGCTAATTTAAAGTCTTCAAGAATAATCCCCGTTTCGAGTGACTGATTAAAAATCTTCGTTAAGGGATCTACAATAACGTCTTTTAAATCTTTCAAATGTCTGGGATAAAAAGCGTCAGAGCCTGGAGCCTTGCTAACTTTTAGCCTATCTATATAATGCGCAATCTCACCGTCGTAAACAGTTATTTCATCCAAAATAGTCTCGCTACTAAATGGAACGATATTGTCCACGTCGGAGACATTATTTACGTCTTCTACGGTAAAAACTGTCGCAAAAAAATTATTGAAAATACCCGCCATCGCTGAGCGTCAGAAGCCAAAGCGCCGTTAACATCCACAAGAGGGCCTATGTTATCTTTTATCGACTTACGATTATTGACGTATTCAAAAAACTTTTTTGGATTATGTTCACTATCCGCAGCTATAAATATCTCTAAATTACGATTAGCATTCCTAACTGATCTTTTAACCTGACGTCTAAGCTCGATATATCTATTAAAGTTAGCTGCCGTGCCATTGCGCTTATTAAGTCTATACGCTCTGTTACGCTCGTTTATGAACTCGCCTATTTCCCTAGCCCACCACTTGGGCCTACCATGATTTCTAGCGCGCTTGGGCCTACGAGGAATAAACTCCCTTTCAATATTCATAAAACTTTCTTTAAACGCCTCCCAATGCAAATTTGTGTTATTACCCATAAATAAGTTATCCCAGTCCACTACTCTCATCCTATCCGCAAAACTATCAAAATTGACCCAACGAAAATCAGGGACTTCTATTACGTTACTATCCTTAGTGTTTTCTAACAATAACTTAAACCTAAGAATTTGATGATCACTACATCCTAAATTCTCGCCTACTTCTAAACCTTCGACTATATTTTCGCCTTTCGTCATCACCAAATCTAAAATATTGTCACCGCGCGTTGGTTCGGTAACCATCTGTCCAAAAAAATATCTTCATAAACTCAATCAATCTCAAACCCTCATTACCAGTAAAAGTCTCGTAATTAACATTAGGGCAGTTAAAGTCTTCGACAATTATACTATTCCGATTGTCAATAAAGTTACCAAGAAGTGAGTAAAATCTAGTATCTGTATCGAGGGGTTGAACGGGAGGTCTATAAACAACAACAAAATTAAAACGCGCCCTAACTTCAACGCATATCGTATTAATTGCTGCCGGAAAATCTATCTTAACCTCGATAGCCCTAAGGGAATTACGAATGTACAGCAAAATGCCGCCACCAATCCTATGTAACCTATCATTAGTAGAGAGTTTAGAACCCGGTATATCAAGTTCCCCAACAAGTCCAGAGTCACGATATTTAACCACGTTTCGTAGTTGCCGGAATAAATTATCGCCTTAAGTTCGTTTAATTTATTTCTAATACTAAGCGTGTTACAATAAAAGACTACGTTATTTTTTACCACGGGCCTGCGTTTTAAATTATTTTTCACGTCGGGCCGGCCTTCCCGGGACCCACAATGTTTAAAGAAGACTTCGACCAATAGAGCTTTCGTACGTTTTCGTCAATTAACCTACCTAGCCTAGCATTACCTATTTCATTAAAATGCACCCCCCCATCTTTTATAAAAAGACTAGGATCACTGAATTCGGACCACAGCTTTACGAAGGGAACATTTTCCTTAGCACAAATCTCTTCTAATTTAGTATTCAAAACTATCGTTTTAGACGTAATCCTAAGACCCAAACCTTGCCTAGGTGTAAAACCTACGCCTTTAGGCACCTAATTAACCCCCTATATCCCTCCAAAAGGTCAGGCACTCACGTATCGGGCCTATACGAGTCGTTGTCCCCTACCATCGTCACCAACATCGAGTGACGGGAGGCAACGTCAATCCTATCCACTTCGTCTCTAACTCTGTCAACCCTGGTCCATCGGAGACAGACCCTCCTCCTCTTGGTTGGACGCCGTTCAACGAACTCTGTGTCCATATGGCGCACGAAAGAGTCCCCAATTAAAATAGTTTTCCCCTCATTCACGTCCCTTTCCAAATGGGCGAAAGGGTTCGAAACCTCGATAGGGGGGGGATTCCTATCACCTAACGTACGCGGCTTAGCTCCACCCTTAACTTCTCTAAATCCCTCCCCATCTACTAATCTCGGACCAACCTTAACCCCTTCCTCAACTCTATCCAACCTTCCCGATAAGCTACCTAAAGTAGAAACTAGGTTACGCACCTCACCCTTCAAATTACTAACGTCTTCAACGTTAGTATTGGTTCGGCTTTAGTCAACCGTAGCCCTACCCCTGCCCTCATTAAGCGTTGCAAGTCTTTCCGTTACTTCACGTACACTGCGTTTTACGTCAACTATTTCCTCCCTACAAACGCAAAAGAAACAAACTGATCTCTCGGTAATCGCCATAGGACCGCCGTTATAATCCTTAAAATCTGAATACCACCGGTTTACCCCACACCAAACACACGACGCTTTCTGCGACGGCATCGCGCAAGTTAAATTAGTTTATAACCGTCACTAGTATAAGTTAAATTAAGCCGGCACGCTATGAAAACTTCTAAATCGCTAAAAACCACTAATATTCAATTACTTAACTATAACAATGTGAATATAAACGCAAGTATATAAAATTCAAAACTTTCCAAACGTAAAATTATCAGCAATATGCAAAAGTAGAAGCAATATCAAAGAGCTCAGGAAATGCGTCCGTTCAGTAGAGAGTCTGGCTGACGATTGTCATATGCGTTCCAAGCTTTTTTTCCTGACTTAGAACCATTTCCTCAACCATGGCAATATTTTCATCACTGCGAACGTCTCTTCTTCTTTCACTACCTTTGGTTCTAGCAACACGTCCAGTTCTATCAATTTTACAAATATTTTTTTCTACACCAGAACGAGTCCATGGTTTATTTGGAAACATTGATATAATTTTTCTAGCATCATAGTGTTTCTCAATACTATATGAAAACTTTTTTGAAAGGTGATTAAATATTTTTGAAAAATCTGCAACAAAGATAAATAGAATACATTAAAAACAAATACAGTGTTATGAATACATATAGAAGTGCTACATATAAAAGCAAATTATTTATTTAAATCTTTATAAAAGCAAGCAAATCTTGAAAATAGTAAATATAATATTTGATAAAAGCGATAGCTTACTTTTTTATGGGCAACCAGGTATATATATATAATATATATATATATATATATATATATATATATATATACGCGAGATGAAGGATTGGGTTCAGTTAGGAGATAAGATAAAGGGATGGTGACTATAAAAATAAAAATATAAATGAGATAGTGTGATGTCATATTATGAACTTTACCGGCCACCATTTCAATACCAAGAACTTAAAAGTTAATAAATACGAACAAACAAACAACAATTAAGCATAAACTGGAAAATAAATATATGCATGACGTACAGAGGCCACCAACACGATGAAATAGTAATAGAATATATGGTATATGGTAGAGTGGAAAAGTGGTGTGTATACTGTATTAGGGTGTCAATTTGGGAGGTGAAAATTAATTTTTGCCAATTCCTTCACTGAGGGGTTTTAAAAATATGTTTTTGTATGTGAAGAATTCAAATCTGCTATTACTTTTGTGATTGCTCAACACTTAGCTTGGTAAATCTACGTTTCATTAAAAAGCACATAAATTGCTCTCGGAAAACAACATTTATTAATTTTAGCTTCTCAAAATGTCAGGTAATGCCATAAAAATTTTAGTTTCTCTGCATAAAACATATCCTAGTAATCATAAAACATATCCTTGTAATCATAAAACAACATTAGAAAGTAATGACATCAGTAAAAAAAAATATTTAAACAAGTTTCATCAAGTCTTGCTTTGATTCGTTCTTGGACATCAGCCGCCGACTTGCTTCTTGGCCTCTGATATAGCCCTCACGTTTCTCATGTGTATACACCCTGCCTGCTGCCTCTGTGACTTGTTTCACACACCTCTCTATTGACTGAGCATGACAGGGCCACTGTGGAACTTGCATAGGCTTGTCAAAGAACTTCTTTACTTCCGCTGAAGTCAGTTTACATGTCAAAGGAGGTTCAAATACCCCGTCAGACCAATCTGTCAGCTCCAACACGGAAGAAGCACTGGGGTTGATGGAAGGTGTCTTCCTGGGACGTACAGAAAGATCTCAAAGTGTGTCATCATCTCCACCCCTCATGTCAACAATCTTTTGGACACCAGCTCTCCTCTCCTCACTGTCATCTGAGCACAAGAGTGTCTGGATTATCATTTCGCTGAATGCATACCATGCTGAGCGCTTGATGGTTGGCAAAACAGCATCCACTACAGCCTTCTTTTGCAGCCTAACTAGCTGCAGCTGAAACAAGATGTGGCGTGGGCCTTCCACCCAAGAGTGTTTTACTTTGATGATGAACCAACAGGGGTAGTACACACCAACAATGTATTCCACTATCAGTCTTAAGTTGTTGAGGGTTTTGCCTTTAAGGCCATGTTTTGAAACCCATATGCGACAAAGCCTGTTTGCTGTTGTCAACCACTTTGAATGGCTCACTGGACCAATTTCAAGAAGGGCCAGATCTGTGGGAAGTTCTCCTGTCCTTATGGCCTGTGTGATCCTATACCCGTACGCTTGATCAGTAGAGAGATCCTTTACGACATTGTCACTCAGTGAAGTAAGAGGCTCTCCAATTGAGAGTTTGGTGAATGAAGGATCAATTTCAAGTTCGATTGCAGTGTCTAGCATCTTGCCAATGTTACCTGTCCACTTGTTGTTAGACAAGGTCTTCCCATCCAGTGCTGTGATCAAGTGTCGCAGGGGTAACTCGTTAGTGTGGAGGGCACAAACCAACCAGATCAGCTTACGGCAAAGCTTGACCTCTACCCAATGCATGGAACCACCCTCCTAGCCAGTGTTAACATTTGTAGAATCACCTCCAATAGCCTGCAGGCTTTTATCAATGCCCTTCTTCTTCATGAACTCTACAAGATTATCAGCAATAACTTCAGCAGGTTTTTTCTCGTTGAGCCTTTCTCAGGAGTGAAGTGGTAGAGATATCTTCCACCTGGCTCACTGCACAGAGAATAATGCTCTTCTTTGATGATGCTGGGGAACTGACGATCTGAATTGTCTGCTTTCAGCATAACTTTAGTTGTATCTTGACGGCCGTCAAAGAAGATGCAGTCAATTTCACCCTTCTTACAAAGATCATCAAATTCCTGATCCAGGGATCTCATAACTTTTTCTTGGGCCCTCTTGACTTTATTGTGATCAACTACAAGTCTCTTGTCTTCTTCAGTGATCAAGCCAGCATCCATAAAGGCAGCAGTGGTGATGGCAGCTGTGGCACGCAGGCCAACACCATATCTGATGCTATGCATAGCAACATTAGGTATTTCTAATGTGTTGTACTCTGGCTTTTTATTGGAAGTTGAAGACGTGCTTGGTATTTCTAATGTCACTTCATAACTTCCATCCTTTCCATCTTGAGCATCAGCTATTTGTTCTTCATTTTCATCATCAGAGAAAGTTATTTCATTTGATGGCATTGAAACATCATGCTTACTTGTCTGCTTATATTCAGCAAGCCTTCTTCTTTCGTCTTCTTGCCGCTTCTGCTTTTTGACTTGTCTGTTGTGCTCAGGTTGATCTGGCAAGCCAATCTGATGTGGTCCAATAGAACCAGACTTGTCTCTCTGACCTTTAATGAAAGCAAGTTCCTTCACAGGGATCTTCATCTCCCTAGGGCATGTACAGTTAATGTGAGTTTCGTTTTTGCAACCAGCATCTGCAAGGCAGCCAAATTCAGAGCAGAGAACAATTTTACACTTGCATCTGAGGATGTCAAAAAGCTTGTCAAGTTTTGCAATGAAAGCCTCTTTGACATGTAGCTTTCCTCTCCCAAGATATATGTTTTTGGCCTGCTCACAGCTCTCTTGGATCTTGTTTAAGATTGTGACTCGTGAATTTACAACGGGGGCTACAAAAGAACTGTTTGCTCGTTCCCACTTTTCAAGCACTTTAGGATAAATGTCCTTTGCAAGACTGGCTGCTGGGTAGTTTCTCACATCCTCACCACTTTATTCTCTTAGCAGTAGCCCATATTTCAGAACGTCTCGCAGAGTTGGGAGTTCAGAGGGCAACAACTCTCTACCAGTTCCAATTAGGTTGCTCATATGTGTGAATGTCCCCAGTCTTGTCCTCCTTTTAGAAGCCATTGTAGGTCAATTCCCACTGGTTAGGATAGTAGCACTGACGGACAAGTAATCTTCAGCACACTGATGAATATGTTTCAACCTGTGAAATAAGCAAAAACAGCAGTGCATTATATATACCACATATATAATTATTAATATAATAATTATTATATAATTCCACAAGAAAGTCAAAAAAGTCACTATTTTTATGTAGCTTCTTACCAAGCAAAACTAAATTATATTAAATTAACAAAAATATCTTTAGAATTCCTAAGTCATGCTGCAACTTTTTAGCACCCCTCATATTTGGAATTTGAAAGCTGAAAAATTCGACACACCCTAATACTGTATATATAGTACATGGAAGAGTGGAAAAGAAAAAAACAAAATTTTAGTCTCTCAAAGTGATACAAGGGGTTGATAAGGGAGTGGGGATCCTGAAAAGGAAAAATAAAAATTGTGGGCGTGACATAACTTTGCATGTGTATATATATGTATACCGAGTGTCCCAAAAGTCAGTTTACCGAAGAAAATGTTCTCCTAAGGTGAGTTTACTACAAAGAAAAAACTTGTTTCATAAATATATTTACAAAACATAAGAAAACAAAGAAAAAAAATTCTGAAACATATTTACAAAACATGAGAATAGTTCTCGTTACAATAACTGTTCAAAATGTTGTCCATGTTGTTCGATGCACATCTTGTATCTGTCAACGGTTGACCGGCAAATTGCTTTACATAGTTCCTTATCATTGCTTAGAGCTGGAATTCTTCACAAATGTAGTCTTTAATTAAGGTCTTGAAGACATGCTGGCTTTTTGCTGTAAAAAAAAATGTTATAATGTTTAGAATAATCATCAGGAGAAAACATTTTTCTCGGTAAACTGACTTTTGGGACACCTTGTATATATGATAAATGTTAAAATGATACATCCAAGAAGATTTATGACGTATGCGAAAAAACAACAACTCCCAAATGTTAAGGATGAAGTGGAAAAGATAAGGGGAACCTCAGTATACATGTATGTATGGGAGATTGGGAGATGATAACGGGAAGGGAGAGTGAGGGTAATGGGGATGGGGATGATGAGAAAAATGAAAATGAAAATTATATATATATATATATATATATACCATATGAACCTTATGTTGTTTCGTGCGTTGGTCTCTCTTCACACGGAGGTCAAGCTGGTGACCCCACCTCTAAGTCTGGTTTGGTGGAGGAGCGAGTTGCTTTCTTGCGCTCTCCACCGTGCATAGCCAGGCACCCCCGGCTCATCTGGTACCGTCCTGAGCCAGGCATCCAGTCTTCTCTTGAAGACTTCAACTTTGACCCCCGTTACGTTTCTGAGGTCCTTTGGAAGCTGGTTGAAAAGTCTTGGCCCCCTGACAACCAAGCTATTTTTTTTTAAAGTTGAGGAGGTCCCGTGTCGGGCCTTTAATTTGGGAACACTACACATTCTGCCTTTCCTATTTTCCAGTGTTGTTTGAATGGTAATTGGGTTTAGTTTTAGGTTTGGTACCAGTTTTTCGATCATTTTCGATATGTAGATTATGGTGTACCTCTCTCTTCTTCTTTCCAGGGAGTATAGATTTAGTTTACGTAGTCTTTCCCAGTAGTTGAGTTCTTTGCAGCCATCAATCTTGGTTGTGAAATGCCTTTGCGTTTCTTCTAGTTTATTAGTTTCTTCCTTTTTATATGGGGACGTCAAAACTGAGCAGTATTCAAGTTTTGGTATAATCAGTGTTTTTAGCAGGGGAATCATTACGGTCCTGTCCCTTCTCTTGAACGTTGTTATTACCTGTCCGGCGACTCTTTTTGCTTTATTTATCGCTATCTGATTTTGTGTTTCGAATTTCGCAACATCTCTCATTATTATCCCGAGATATACTGTATGTATATATATTATATATATATAGTGTAATGTTTTTAGCACTATAATAATAAAGATGATAATGGTTAATTGATTGATAATGATTGATCGTTAATGATAAATGCTTAGGCTGAGGTCACCAGATCTTTGCAGATCAAATAATGTTATTAACTAAGTTATTAATTAGGTTGATTGATAGATTCAGTTTTCTTCCATTTATTTTATTACAAAATAAATTGATTCGAATGATTTAAGAATGCGACTGAATTGTTGATTGTTTACATTGTAAATACTGGTAATGTGTACACTTGAATTGATGCTTACAATATGACAATTAATAACGCGCGACTGATTGATAGATTCTTTATATAAAGTTAATTGAGTGATATTAAAAGGGCCAATGAGCCCTTGCACGTATGATGTTTACATGATGGTAACGCGTGAATCACTGAGTTGCCTTCGAAGAGCGAAAGCGCTGCGACGCTCATCTTGAGGTTCCCGCGCTGTGACGTCATCTTTTGCTCGCTTGGTATGACGTCATCTTTGTTGAGTTTGGTTTGATGAGTTGTATCGCATTGTTGATGGCATGTTGCTGAAAGTTGCAAAAATGATTGCAAACGTCTCAGTTGTCCGCTACAAGTAGTCCTTCGAAACCCGTCGTGCCTGCGGAAAAAAAATTCGCTGGTGCAATGAGGCGCGTCACCAGATTTATCGCCAAATGATTTACCGTACAACGGCCGAGACGGGACCGTTGAATATTTTTGGACGAGGTGGTGACGAAACAATGCGCCGTTTGAAACGAATTTGGGACTGACTGCAGCGCTGGGGGGTGGGGGGTGAGTGTTGTCCTGAGATGTTCGGTGATGATTTTCGTGAGTCCCTCCACGATCCGTTTGACGGCGGAGCAGGACCCAATGCCAGTGGTGGCTTCTCCAAGGGGTCGCCGCGCCCCTGCCGTCAGTAGGCAGTGAGACTCGACTCAGGGGGATGCACTCGGGAATTTGAAAGATGCGATGATTGTGCCGCTGCCCATGACCGCGAGGCAGTAAGACATTAGTTAATAAAGTACCGCGCGAAACGAATAACACTGTTTGCAAGTAGGCCTAGTTAATTTCACTGAATTTATGAATACCGTATGTACATAGAAATTATTTGATATGGCTGCAGAAAATCACATTGAATTTATGAATACCGTATTTACATAGAAATTATTTAATGTGGCTGCAAAAAAAATGAAATGGTCAATAATAGCTAAGCACAAGGATCACTGTGAATAAATAACGTAAAATAGTTCGAGTCACTCCAGGGTTACACCAATTAATAGTGGACCTAGTTTTAGCCGTTTAAGGTGATAATGATTTAATTGTATGCAATTATTAATTGATGCAATGACTGATTGCTTATTAATGAAAGGCTATTTGAGTAGATCCACCATACTATTGGAAGTGACCGGTATGGCAACGAGGTCACCAGCTTGGTTTACACCCAAGCAAATTAATGTTAAGGTTATAAAAGACACCTTATAGTTAGGCTGACCATATTTCCTTGAGACAAAAACGGGACATTGGGATGGCAAAAAAGGGACGGGGTTATGTAATATTCTGTATTCATGAAAAAGTAAGTACATAAACCGGGACAAAATTGACATTTTTATTAAAACGACGGGACGGCCAGGAAATATAAAACAAACGGTACGTATGGTCAGCCTACTTATAGTTGTATTTTATTATGAAAATAAAGCCGTTATTTATTCACTGTGATATAACAAAGAATTGACAGTAATTAATTGGTAGTTTTACGTTATGCTTATGACATAGACTTAGCTAATAAGATGAAATGTTAATAGCTTAATTGACACGTAATAAATAATGTACTCACTGATGGTATGTAAATGGCATGCTACATGGAACATTGAATGGGCCTAGTAAATGATATAAAGAATGCACGTGCGTTTGGTACATTGAATAGAATACTTGACACTGATTAAGTAGGATAAATGATTGCATGGATGCACATAGAATAATTGATGCGGCCTAATAATAATGGATTGAAATGCTTGCACAAATATCATTTATATCTAAGAACATTATGTGATGTTAAATGATTACGTCAAGAGAATATTTAGTTAACACACAAATATATGAATTGAACATAATGACGGATGATACGCGGAATTACGGTATTGAAATGACACTTGAATTGGATGACAGGCCTACTGCGTTCTTTCACGAGAGTCAGTTGGAACGCTTGATTACACATTTTGGGAGTATAGCCTACCGTTCGGCGGTAGGCTAATGTAGGCTTTACAAGAGTACTTAGGATAGGAGGTACTTATCTTAGGACGATGTGACCTTGTTGAAGGCGGGTTGAAGACGAACCATTTAACGCAGATTCGAGTTGTCGTTGTCCGTTAAGCCTCTTGAGATGATGGATGTAGGCTTCGTGGATGCCTGAGGTGATGTTACTTCTCGAGGTGCAGGCTGGCCTTATGATCTTGCAGGCGTAGGCCTGTGGTGCTGAATATATCTCGAGGAATGTGGTGAAACTTGAAGGCCGACCCGGCAAACCGCAGGCCCGAAGCGATTCCGGTTGGGCCTCGAAGGATTGCTTCTGCAGGCGGTCTGTAGATCTTACTTGATGATAAATTGTAGGCCTTGAAGGAAGCAGCAGGCCTCGCCTCCGGCCGAAGCCGGAAGGCGGTTGAAGAGATGGTATCGTACAGAGTAGTCTAACGAAATGGAAGCGCTAACGAAGTGAGAAGGAGTGAGAGTGGGTGCTCGCTTTTATACGTAGTTCCTGTGACGTAGGACTTCGCACCAAATCGTAAGACGCTTTGTCCGCGCGTCCTTTAGTTGATAAAGGCTTACATTCGCGCCTTTTGGGAAGAAACAGACTTTCCATTGTTTGTTTGCCTACGTGTGTTCCAAGACTGTTTGATGGTAGCGTGGAAGGAAAGTATTTCTGTCTATTTGTTGGTCTATTTCTTGTCGATCCGCTACATATATATATATATATGTAGCTTGACCTTCGCGAAATGAGAAATCATCGCGCGGAACCTTTGTAAGGTTATATATATATACACACACACACACACATATATATATATATATATATATATATATATATATATATATATATATATATATACAGGGTGTACATAAAGTCAGGATCTATTTTTGTGAAGCACTTGGAAATTATATGGAATTCAATCATAAAATGATAAAGTGGTAACATTTATTAAATAATTAAGAGTAGGTTTCGATGTGACGCCCATCAGTATCCCTGCGCAGCTCAAATCGTTCCGCAGCATTTCTAAACACATTCTGGCGCATTTGCGGGGTTATGTTATCTGCAGCAGTTCGTATACGTGTACGTAAGTTTTCAAGACTCGTAATCTTCGTCTGATAGACGTGCGACTCGATAAAGCCCCATGCAAAGAAATCTAAAGGGGTTAAATCTGGTCATCTCGCTTCACAAGGTCTGTTGCTTCCGCGTCCGATCCAGCGACTTACTTGGAAAACGTCCATTTAGATAATCCTGAACAATTTTGGCATAGTGACAAGGAGCACCATCATGTTGATAGACGACGGGATAGGATTGTTAGTACCGTCGTCTACCAACATGATGGTGCTCCTTGTCACTATGCCAAAATTGTTCAGGATTATCTAAATGGACGTTTTCCAAATCGCTGGATCGGACGCGGAAACAACAGACCTTAGCCAGCGAAATCACCAAGGGTAATTTTCAAGGGTAAGGTTATATTGTATTTGGTAGGGTTATTATAATAATCATGAAATCGTTATTTCTTTATGTAAATATAAATGGAACTATTGTAATACTGAATTATATTTGTTGCTAATCATTTATGTAGGTAATATTTATAACGCTATGCATTTAATTATGTTGAATTAATAATTAAGAGGTTCATATAGCAGGGCCTGTATTCGCCATTTGCATCTCTTCCTAAACACTTATGGGCTTTCTCAATTTTAACTTCCAAGTCCCTTGTAACGTTATTTTTTTTTGTCACTTCAGATGGAAATCAGGTATCGAAGTGTATTTGCTGGAAACTTTGGTCAAAGAGTTGAAGGGAGGAAAGCTGCCGTCGAACAGTCAGGTTCTTGGACTTTTTCTCACCTTCACCTCACCAAGAAAAAAATCATCCGAGCCGCGGCAAGTGAGGTGATCTTGGAGGTGACCCACTTTTGAGAGAGAGCTCGAGTACCCACTAAGGCAGCCCAGCATTTAATTAAAAAGGTGGAGAAGATTTTCGAGGTGCGGACGGCCCTATAAAGGAACAGGGGAGGAAAACAGAGGAAGAGAAGAAGTAACAAGAGTTTGTCGACCGGTTGGAAGATCTCTTCGACATCGCCCACGCCGATGCATCGAACATAATCACTATCCCTGAAGACCGCGCTTTCCTCCTTTCCTAGACGGAGAAGGGGCGTCGCGGAGTCATGGCATCTATTGACAATGCTCTAGAAAGTAAACAAAAGCGAACTCAGGGGAGGGTGGCGGCCAAGGAGAAGAGGCCTCTCGCTTCAGCCGCTTATCTGGAAGCGACAGCAAGTACCGTAGTTCTGGCCTCGTCCTCCTCGAGCGGTGAAAAGGGAATTCATGAGGAGGAAGAGTTACAGTGAGCAGTGGGAGGAACACCTACCCCTCCAAAGCGAGCGAGGACAAACATAGTCTCTCCTGGACTAGCCGCTGTCCTCGATAAGACGAAAATGTCAGACCGAAGCGCTGTTTTTGTTCTCGCGGTAGCGGCGACAAGCCTCGGTCACGATGTGAAGGAACTCAACATCAACCGTTCCTCCATCCATCGCCAGCGATGGCGTTCCACTAAGGCATTCACTTCACTGCCCCAGGAGCCATGCACCACGACGGATAGCTGGCGAAGATCCTGTACTCCTTGAAGGTGTGGATGTTCCGGAGCAGCGGCGACGAGCCTCGGTCACGATGTGAAGGAACTCAACATCAACCGTTCCTCCATCCATCGCCAGCGATGGCGTTCCACTAAGGCATTCACTTCACTGCCCCAGGAGCCATGCACCACGACGGATAGCTGGCGAAGATCCTGTACTCCTTGAAGGTGTGGATGTTCCGGAGCAGCGGCGACGAGCCTCGGTCACGATGTGAAGGAACTCAACATCAACCGTTCCTCCATCCATCGCCAGCGATGGCGTTCCACTAAGGCATTCACTTCACTGCCCCAGGAGCCATGCACCACGACGGATAGCTGGCGAAGATCCTGTACTCCTTGAAGGTGTGGATGTTCCGGAGCAGCGGCGACGAGCCTCGGTCACGATGTGAAGGAACTCAACATCAACCGTTCCTCCATCCATCGCCAGCGATGGCGTTCCACTAAGGCATTCACTTCACTGCCCCAGGAGCCATGCACCACGACGGATAGCTGGCGAAGATCCTGTACTCCTTGAAGGTGTGGATGTTCCGGAGCCAGTTCAAGCTCACGAAGAAAGAGAAACTGGCATCCGAGACTTCTCCGTCTTTGCCACCATAACATACTTCCAACTTTGGATCGAGGTTCCCTTGGCAGCTGCTGCTCCCCTCAATGATCTCAACTTATTGAAGCAGCTCCTGAAGTACCCCCATCCCGCCATCTCGACCGTCGCTAGCAAGAAACTCTCCGTTCACCTTTGGCACCTCCCTGAAGAGTTGGTGACATTGGCGCTGTTTGATCGAAGGGAACCAGTGGAAACAAAGAGAAAGATGGTGGAGGCGCTCAATGTCGAGGAGGAGGAAGAATTAGAGCATACCCCAAAGCGTCCACGGGTTGATTTGAGTACCGTATACGAGCAAGGTCTTGAGAGCTTCGTAACGAGGAATTCCAGGACTCTCTTCGACTGGCTGAACCTGTCGACGGAGTTCCTCAGCACGGACCCAGAATCTTAGATTCTCAGGGACGACTACGCCGCGTCAGCGAGAGTGATCGAAGACTTCGCCGTTGTAAACGACCACGCCGATCGCGACGTCGCCCCTCTCCAGGCATACAACAAGGTGTTGACAAAGAACGGGGAACAGCTGCAGTTCCTCCTTCAGGTGGTGGGTGATCACCAGCGGCTCTTCCTGGACAGCCTGAAGAGCACCTTGATGACGTTGATGACGGAAACCAAGCGGCAGTGAGTGGATTGGCCTCCATAAGACCTCCATCTCCGAGCAGAAAATACCCAGTGCTGCATGGGATGGACATGAATACTACGGTCTGACTGTTTTTAAGTATCATAAGAAGCCATGTTGGTTACTTATTCGCTTAGTACACAAGAACATAGACACCAACCCAGTATAGTAAAACTTCAACCCTGTTGGTCGACCTCTAAATGTTAACCAAATCAAACCAAATTTTGCATCGAACCTTTCAGCTCAAGCAAAACAAATTTGGCGGGTGAGAGCTTAAAATTTCTCAATTCTAATTTACACCCCTATACCTTAGGGCAGGGGTTCCCAAATTGTGTTCCGCGGAACACTTCTCACGATATACAAGTGTTCCGCGGTATATATATATATATATATATATATATATATATATATATATATATATATATATATATATATATATATATTAGGGTGTTTCATACCTATAGGGTAAAATAAAAATGAGCTTGGAGTTTTAATCCACACGTTTCTCCGTATTCTAAAGAACAAGAAAACACGTTTGTGCAAGTTTGAACCAGATCGCGCTGCATTTAGAGGTCCCCAACTTTGACGACTTTTTGTCAGTTCATTTCTCGCCTGCCTGCAGTGAAGACGGTTTTTTCGTCACTTGAGCGGTTCGTGTTGTATAGCCTATTGGACAACTTCCCCTGTCGGCATCACATCTATGAAGTCATCCTCAGCTCCGTCTTCAAGCGTGCATACGGCCCTTCAAGTGGCCCCGATATACCCGTTTTCAAGAGGTTTCAGGCACAATGGAAGTTCATCGACCGGTTGGACGTGCGGCCGTACGATTTTGCTCAAGTCAATGACTCTATGAGGGAACTGAGGGAGAAGTCAGTCCTGCTGGTGAGAGGGATGGTGAGCACGTCGCATCAGCGCGATGACTACAAGGAACTGCTACAGTTGGTTCTCATCTTCCTGGGAGAAGCAAAAGTGGTGGATTTCCCTCTCAGAGCCCCTGGCGCTTACCATCACGCTCGATGGATGGCGATAGCCATCTACTCCTTGAAAGTAATTCTACTGAAGAAGCAGTTCAAGATGTCGAGTCACGAGTTGGAAGCTCTGACAGCCGTAGGTCTCTTCTTGTCCCTCGTCTACATCCGAGGTTGGACTCGTGCTGCAACCTCAAGCAAGGCTGCCGCAGTTGATCTGGAATTTCTGCGTGACGCGGAAGCCTTTGCCATGTCGGGATATTCGTGTGTTAACGCTGCGCAAGAAGCCATGTCTCGACACCTATGGTACATCTCTGAGACTCTTATTGCCATGGCGTTCTTCGACGCAGATGTGGCAGATGAAGAAAAGGCTCAGATGGTCGTCAGTTTGGGTAAGCCCGCATCGAAAAAGGAACTCAAGCGACCCCAAGGGAAGAACGTCAGGAATCTTGCCTCGAAACACCTGGCGGAGTTCGTGACAGGAAAGACGATGGCTTTCTTCCATGCATTCGACTTGGACACAGAATTCTTGAAAAAGCCAGTTGCCGAGTGGACTGAAGTAGAGGGCTTCAAGCAAGCAGCGGCAACTGTTAACAAAATCTCTGTCGTCAACGATCGGGCCGAAAGAGCCATCGCGCTCACCAAAGAGTTCAACTGTTCTCTGACGAAGAACGAAGAGCAGAAGCAGTATTTGCTCAAAACTGTGATGCAGCATAGGGCGAAATACCCGAATAAAACCAAGAAGGATTTCATGGACAAATGATTCGCAAGAAGTGGTTATGTTTTTTGTATCTTTGTGAAAATGTGTAGTGAAATGGTACTCGTTTGTTGAATAAAAATTCATTGACAGATTTTTGTTTAATTTTTTCCGTTTATGATCTGCCAGAGCATCAAACTACTGGGGACCCGTAAACTTTAAACTATTGAATTAATACTTCGGTTTATCAGTCTCCTCAGCAAATGGAACAAGGGGATCCATGTGGATTAAAATTTTTCCAAACTTTTAATTTATGAAACACCCTAATATATATATATAATAATAAAAGTAACCACGAAGGAAAAAGAAAACACGAAATAGTGCACAAGCGCTTTCGTCTAATGACATCCTTAGGAACACTAAAATTAATAAAAAATTCGCAACTATATATAGGTCACAAAGAAAAAATTATATAAAAAAAAGATAATATGATTGGTGCACAAACGTTTATAGGAGAAGCATACAAATTTATATGAGAAGGCTACCAGAGTTTTAGCTCCTTGCCCTTCTCGTCTAAATCCGTTCTAAACGAATTCAAAACAACAGGATCAAGAGAAAAAAGACCCTCGCTAATGATGAAATTGTTTGTAAGTTAAATAATGGCAGACTCACGTATATTTCTATTAACAATGTATGATGGCAAAAGGGAGAGGAATTTGGGGTGCTTTGAAACATGCCACTGGAGGGGCCCCTGAAGGCCTTCGCCTCCGTTATAAGGGGGTCCCGTTCTTTAAGGTCCTCACCCCATTTATGGGACCTCACCATCCTTAATGAAGGGCACGTGCACCTTGCGGGGTCCCCTCCTCCTATTAATAACGATACCACACAAAATAAAATTAGAATAAATACAGTTAATTCAATGCCATAACTTCTTTCCACAGTAGTTGTTGTTGTTGTTGTTTAGCCGATCAGCCCACCTGATCGAGCAAGCCAGCGGCACGCAGGTAACCGATCGCCCTCTCTGGAGTGGACCAGAGGTTCAGCGCACTAGTGATGTTGTGTTGTGTTCGTTGTTGTGCTAAAGCGGTACAGTCTGTCATAATGTGTTCAACTGTTTGTGGTGTGTCCTGGCACAGGTGGCAGGTGTCGTCTATGGAGTAGTCTACTCTGTGTTTATATGTCTGTAAGCTGGGATGATGTCGACAACGTGCTAAGTTAACTCGATCCGATCTGCTCAGGCTGGTCTCTGACCTGTCAGTGGGAGGCGGCTTAGCACCTAGGACCGCATTCGGACCGAGTCGTGTCAGTGCTTTGTGGGTTAGGTGTGTGTGTGTGTGTGTATGTATTTTCTGTACTGTGTGATGTCTGTTGGGCGTGGTATGGAATGGAGTATTTGGTTATAATGTCTCTCTGGTGTTACCTTAATGGTGCTAGGTGATGGAGCATGATTGTACATGTAGTGGCAAGGGTGTTGTGGGTTAGTTGTCGCTGCTGCCATGAATTGTGTTCCCCTCATATCTAAATGTTCCCTAACTTTCAGTACTTTTGTTTCTGTGAGCAGGTGTTCTATTGGTGTTGTTTGAGTATATCCTGTAATGATACGAAGTGCGTTGTTTTGTATTGTCTGTAAGGTGTTTATGTGCGTGTTTGAGATAATGGGTGCACAGCATGAGCTAGCATAGTCCATAACTGAGCGAATATATGGTTTGTATATGAGTAATGTTGTTTCCTGCTGGTGTCCAAAGTTTGTGCCTGTTAGTACCCTAAGCGTGTTAAGTCTTGACGTACATTTGTTTTTAATGTCCTGAATATGGTTTGCAAAAGAAAATGATGTGTTGTATGTGACCCCAAGTATTTTGGTCCTGTGAGTGTGTGGAATGTTGGTGTTGTTTAGTGTAATCTGTGGAGTTATCTGGTGTTCTTTTATATTGCTTGTTAGCAAAATGATGGTTAATTTTGTGGGCGCTACTTTGAGTCTATTTTGTGGGAGCCAGTCTTGTATACCGTTTATGTATATTTGTAGGTTATTTGTAGCGGTGTCGCTGTTGTTGTGGGTGGGTGTCAGAGTGATGTCATCTGCATATGATGATAAGGTAAGCTTGTTATCCATGGGTGTTGGAATGTCATGCATGTATAAGTTGAACAGTGTTGGTGAGAGAACAGAGCCTTGAGGGACCCCGTTCGGAAAAAGCTTGTTTTTGGATGACTTGCCATTAAATGTGACATGTGAGTATCTTCCTGAAAGATAGTTGCTCAGCCTCCTTTTGGTTTTATTGTGCATGTTTGTGTTGAGTATTTTGTTTATGAGAGGGAAGCGTGGGATAGCATTAAATGCTTTACTAATGTCTATTGTTGCTAATAGTGTACGTTAAGCTGGTCGTCTGGAGTTGATGCCATGTATGATGTGCTACGTGAGGTTAGTGAGTAATGTCGTGGTTGAGTGGTGAGGTCTGAATCCATGTTGAGTAGGCGATAGTGGTATGTGTGGGTTGGTGATTTGTAAGATTAGTCTTTCTGTTACTTTGGAAGGTGAGTATAGTAAAGTAATGGGTCTATAGGAAGCTGGTTCTGTTGGATTTTTGTTTGGTTTGAGTAGTGTAATAATTTTACCTTGTTTCCATATGTTAGGAATAATACAGTGTTGATATGAATATGTGCTGATGTTTGTGAGAGCTAGTATTCCCTGTGGGCCGAAGTGTTTAAGGTGTATGTTAGATATGTTGTCTGGTCCAGTAGCCTTCGAATTCTTAATGTTTTTGATGATCTTGGTGGTCTGGTCTGTATTGAAGGGTGTAATGGTCGTGTCGAGTCTGTAGGTTTTCCTGTGTTTGGCTGTTTGTCTGTCTGCGTGTTTCTGGTTGTTGTTTCTGTTTAAGTGACTTATCTTTGCGTAGTGATTAACTAGAATGTTAGCTTGTTGTGTATATGTTGGGATATTATTTTGGCTGCGTGTGAGGTGTGAATGCAGCTGTTAGAGTAGGTAATGCTGTTTATAGTGTTTTATAGCCTGGATGTATCTGTGGAGTGGTTTAGTATTGTTATGAATTCCCTAAATGTTTCTGTTTGTTTTTCTTTAAGTTTGTTGTTTATTTCTGTGTTGAACTGTTGTATCTGCTGTTTTATGGCTTCTGTGTGTGGTGTTTGTGCGTTATGTTTGAGGCTCTTACGTTGCCTTATGAGTGGGCTATTTCTATAGTGCAGGGATTCTTAACCTGGCGTTCGCGAGCACCAAAGTGCTCTTTAAGTTGTGTAAAGTGCTCTCCACCATCATCTAAAACTTTGCTTGCGAGCACTATAGTGAAACCCTTGACCCCTCCTGCCTCATAAAAGCAATATATTTTATCAAACGTAGCAATGAATGTTTAATGTGCATGAAAAGTTAATTAACGTGCATGAAAAGGTTAAGAAACCCTGCTCTAGTGTAATTTGGGTTGTATTTCATAATGTTGCCCTTGGGTATGTATTTGTTTGCATTATTGATGATCTGATTAAATGTAATAAATAACAGTAGTAAATAACACAGTAGTATATAACAAATAAGTAACTAAGTTTCTGTAACGCAGTAATTGTATACGGATATTACTTGCTATTATTATTATTATTATTATTATTATTATATAGCTCAGCACTTGTCTTTTTATTTTATTCCTCCTTTGTCTATAATTAAAAATTTACTCAAAGCTACTATTTAATAAGAAAATCACCGTCTGAGGTTAAAGAATATGTTATTTTCTTGGCTTATTTCAATTTAAATAAGCCTACCAGCAGTTCCATACATTAACAGTATATAATACACACACACACACACACACACACACACACATATATATATATATATATGCGCCTCGGTGGTGTAGTGGTTAACGTCGCTGACTGCGAATCCATCGGCCCCGGGTTCGAGACCCGATGGCAGCCGGCGCGCAGCAAAACCCAGCTGTTCATCCTTCCACACAATAAAGAAAGTGGTTGGTAGATAAATGGGTACCCTAGGTGGCCTAGTGGTTAAGACGCTGGGCTGCTGATGGGGCGTGGTTCGGATTCCACGTTAAACTGTAGGTCTAAGGTGGAGTGAAGAGCTTGACTTTCGTCAGAATGAACAATTCGGGCGGAAGCTAACTAAAGGTAACTAACGGTGCATATATATATATATATATATATATATATATATAACGCAATAAAAAGATAGCTAAGGTTGTGTTAAAAATACTATTTTTAATATATCCACCTGAAAGAAAACTGGCTGTTGAGTTTTCTTAGGGTATACCATTTTTAACCGAGATTCTTCCGAATTGTAGAGAAACTTTTATCAACAATCTTTCTAGTTCCAGTCATTACTAACACCTACTTACATTTCTTCAATTAATACTTCTCTAATTTAGCGTCTGTTAGCAGCTTCCTATTTTTTCTCGTAATAATCCATTCTTTTCACTTTTCATGCCAGTCAATCATACCATTTACAACAATGTACATAGTACCTGTTTGTAGCAAGCTGATCCATCCACAATCTTTACAATCTCATAGCTTTATTACTTTTATGTTCACAGATCTCATACAAAACGTAACAGTTTCTGTACAAAACGTTGATAAACAAACTTTTTCAAAATCAATATATGTATATAATCCTCCATGCGCTTTTTCCACATGTATTTAAAACGTAAAACTTAATAACTAGCCATGCATATTTACACAAGTCAAGTCTAAAGACATATTATATATAAGGAGATTGTAGGTGTCATTCAACCAGAGGGCAGGAAGTGTTTAAACCCCGTTTCTCCCAACACTGTGCTCCTTACCTGATCTTTTTCCAATCTCTCATCTACCTATGAACAATTTAGCATACTCTCAAGCACACGCTTCTCTCTCTAATCCTCATTACACATCCATGCATCTTATACTGTACACAACCTTTAAAAAAAAAGTATAGTTTTCAATAGCCTCGGAGTTTCGCACTTGGCCCCTCCTTCCTGCATCATCTACTGTATATATATCGAGGCATTGTGGTTAACAAGCATATGCAGACAGGAACATTTTAACAAAATTAAAATTAGTTAACTGTTCCTGAATATTATTCTTTATGACTCCTCCTCGTATCTTACCTACCAACAATGTTAAGCTAATGTTGTTGTACTTTCCCACATCCTTTCTGAAAATGGGCACAACATGTGCTCAGCTACCTCTGCATAATTAATAATTTCAAGTAATAAATTACATCTTTCTTTCATGAAACCATCCAGCTAATTAATTAGTTAATATTCCAATGTTCACCACAACAGTTGGCAGACACTTCAAAAAACCTCCTTGTGATAAAAATGTTTTACCAAAAAGTATTTATATTTTCTACCAAAGTGTAGGACTTTTGTAACTAGGTTTGACTAGGCATACTTTTGGCCATTTTCACGTTTAGGCATTTTATTGCCTACTAGCACGTATTATTGTAAGAGTAGAAACTGTAATACTTATTTTGTAAATAATTTTAGTTTAGAAAACATTTGATTATCTGTATTATACAGGGTGTTCGGAAAGTCACTGTGCACTTATATTTTTTAATAGCATACAATAACATTGCATATATGATATAGGTTATGGATGGGACCACAGAACTTATAAAGGTGTTGAAAATGTGTCCTTTAACAGCAATACAGGCCTGGACCCGTCTTATTTTATTTTGAAACACCTTTGTCAGTTCTTCATTAATTAACATTAATTATATAAGTGCACAGTGACTTTCCGAACACCCTGTATATCTATTGAAGTAGCGATAGGAGTTCTGGCTTTCTGTGAAGATTTTGACTCCAGCCACTGGTTCGAGCAAACACCTCATCTGTCCAGATGTTGTTACTGAAAATCTAGCTCATTTCAAGTGCCGTATAAGTATTAGGCCTACAATACAATAAAATGTTGCTACACAGCTTCATTTTCTTATTGTTGTTAAATTTTTGTACGGAAATCAAAAAGGAAAAAAAGATTGAAAGAATTTCAGGTGCTACTATAGCGTGATTCCTACCTCGATTCGGCGGTCTACCTTTTAATTATAGCTTCTTACCTTGTTTACTAATTGCTTGTTTACATTCCATGTCCATCGCCCTTGACGATGGTTAGGTTTAGTCATGATATTTTCGTTAGTTTTTAACAAATATCGTGACTAAACCTAACCAATCGTAGTAGACCACATACTATACTAGCACCGAAACTATTTTTTAAATAAATAAAATTGAATAATAAATAGCATTTTATATTTATTATATTTTCATTTATACCTGGATAGGGATCACACTCTACAGTACTGTAGTTTCGAACCAAACGGTAGGAATCACCCTATAGTATCGAAGTCACCGTAGGAATCACGCTATAGTAGCACCGAATTTCAAATTTTAATTTGGGATGTATTGTTGAAGGAAAATACACACACACACACACACACACACACCACACACACGATTTCTTTGCAGGTTATTCAGAGTGTAAGGCTGTAGGTTTGTATCTGATGTTTTAATATCTATGCATTCTCGTGAGACTAGAAGTAAAATCATTAGGTTATTCTGGGTTTAGCCACGTATTTTGGTATCTAGACTTATGACAGTTTATCCTATGCAGCATATTTTAGATATTAGTAAACACATTTAACATATAAAAATGTATTGTGATTATGAAATAAGAATCTTTTTTCCTTACTATAATCTTACGGCCATATTTAAGATTTTGTGCAGAGATTGCATATTTCAAGCATTTATTATTATTATTATTGTTATCATTACGATCATAAAACTAAACATAATTTTTCCCTAAATTAAGTATTGAATCTCTCTATTTAAGATCGCTGTGAGGACGAGACCAAAGCACATTTGAGGTACTGTAATTACAACCTGGTCAACCCTTTTGGGGAACTAACATGTAAAAATCTAACGGCTTTTCTCAGATTTATTGTATAACTTCAGTTATGATATCGATTATACGAATATTTTAAATCAAACGTTAAGTTATGCAATAAATTAGCCTAGTCATTCATTTTAGGATTCTCAGGTGTTAAGAGATTATGTATTACAATCCTTACCTCAGTCTATAGCTACTTACTTGCAAATGTCATGTAGAACCTGCATTTAAATCACATAATAGACCTAGATACTGGCTTATCAAACTTTTGGTAGTGAATATCGATCAGAGAGTAAAGACATCTAGGTAATGAATAAACTAGTAGGGCTCCCCGCCGGTTCTTTTAGTGATAATTCCTGATTCTGTACTGACATTTAATAGTTGCCTTCACTTGTCCCATAGAAACAACAAACAAACAAACGCTTTAGTTCAGGATGAACAGGTACAAACATTATATAAGTGGGCTGATTAAGAGATAGGTGTCTGAAGCACTGACTAAGTAGCCCAGCGAATCACTATGCATAATGAATACAATTGCCAACTCCATGCTTCGATTTGAGATTATAAATATATCGGCGCCCAGTCCACTAACCATGACTTCTATTATCTTACTGAGTGGCTCGCCAAGCCTAGTGATAGATATAAATACAAAATTGCGAATTCACAGCCGCCTCTTCGACCTCTGGAACGAGTCCGACGAGGGCAGAAGGAGCGCCTCCCAGCTCCTGAAGGCATGCGTCCGCATTTACAATCCAGATACACAGTAGGACATCGTCTGACAGACAGGGACTGCAGCATTTAATTATGTGAACCCACCTCACCTTTGTTCACACTGTAAATATATACACATGTATGCAATGTAAATATATACACATGTATGCAATGTAAATATATACACATGTTTTAGATTGTGTGAAAGCACATTGTATGATAAGTACCTCCCTATTTTAAAATTGTATAATTTCCCTTTCTTACTTAATTTTAATGAAACAAACTGGAAATTATTCAGTATTTATTGAGGTTTTCATTCACAAACATTCACATGCACTTTACACTTCCACATATGCTACTGCATTATCACAACATTTCCTTAGACGAATAGGTATGTTGTCCACTGCTCCTCTTAACATGCGTTTAGGAACATTGTTGAGAACATGGTTAATTCTTTCCCCCAGTTCATCAAGATCTTTAGGTTTATGGCGATAAACTTCTTCCTTAGCCCAACCCCAGAGAAAGAAGTCACAAGGTGTTAGGTCTGGGCTGCGAGCAGGCCATCCATGCGCACCCCGTCTTCCAATCCATCCTCCTGGAAACTTGTTATGCAGCCATGCCCACACATCATTAGAAAAAAGAGGAGATGCTCCGTCCTGCATGAAATAAAGATTATCAATGTTATTCCATTGCGAAATCATTGGCCATACAAGACACAACAATGGTTTTGGATGTCACACCACACCAAACCGTCAGCTTTGCCTGGCAGAAAGCTCACTACAGAAAATTTCAATAAATACTAAGTAATTTAGTTTGTTTCATTAAAATTGCGTAAGAAATAGGGAGTTAAAATTGGGAGTTACTTATCATACACTCTGTTTATATTTTTTTATGTTGCGTTTCTAACTTGTTAAAAAAAATAAAATAAACGATATGTCTTACAAATGTTTTGTACTTTGTTTATTATTATTATTATGATTATATTATTATTATTATTACTATTATTATTATCATTATTGTATAATAGTAAAAAGTACCCTATTTTTTCTTAATAAAGTTTCAATTTCAATTTCAATTATTTGTTTACAGTATTTCTATATCTCTTAAATACTTGTTTTTTTCTGCATTTTCCAAATTTTCGAAATGATTTGCTTTTCTCTAACGAATATCGCAAGTTGACTTTGCTAATAGAAATATTATTCCGTGAAGACTAGATTATTCAAATTGCAGTTGCGTCAGAACTTTATATACAGTGTGTCCGTAAAGTCATGGTGGGATTTTAAATAGCCATATTATTGCAACGAAACATGATAATGAGATGAAAAAAAGGCAAACTGAAGAACAACTCTAGAAGAATAACTTTATTTAACGTAGTTCGATATGGGCTCCTCTGGTAGCCCTGCAGACATCTAGGCGGTGATTCATTTCCAGCCACACACGCCCAAGAACATCAGGAGTGACGGATGCGATAGCTTCCGTGATTCGCTCGTGCAAGTGATGAATATCCCTAATGGGTACACTGTACACGCTTTGTTTGACGTAACCCCACAAATAAAAGTCCAAAGGTGTCAGGTCTGGAGAGCGTGGAGGCCATGGCTTCCATCCTCCTCTTCCTATCCATCTCTGTGGAAATTTTTCATTAAGGAATTCTCGAACAACGTTGGCATAGTGCGGAGGAGCACCATCTTGCTGAAAGATGACATTATTGTCAATAAATTGGGGTACTGCAAAATGTTCCAACATAGCGAGGTAGTTGTGTGACGTCACAGTGGGTTCCGCGAAGAAAAATGGGCCAATCACTCGATCTCATGCGAGAGCACACCACACATTAACTTTCGGGCTATTACGCTCATGTTCAACATAGGCATGTGGACAGCCTAGACTAACTACGAGATAAAGGTTAAGCTTAGCCTAGACTAACTACAAGATACAACTTTGAGAGTTGTTCTTAAATTTGGCATTGTTTCATCTCATTATCATGTTTCGTTGCAATAATATAGCTATTTAAAATCCCACCATGACTTTACGGACACACTGTATAGTAGGGTGGATCGATTTTACATTTTTTTCGATTTCCATATTCTAATAGAGACAAAAACTTGCGCATGCATGAGAAAATAGCCTCTGCAAAATCTTAGCTTAATAGGTAATCATCTTCTGCCCCCGGCAGAGCGATGAAAATCATATTTTAGTAGTCAAAAACGTATTTTTCTTATAATTTTTAAAATATTTCAATATGCATCAAAATTATTCCTAATAACTATAAAATCGATGAAAAAGACCTCATATGATCGTTTTTCCAAGCGCGTTGTCCTACGTTAATATCTTTTGCCCCCGGCAACAACGTCAAATGTTGAAAAAATAGGTAATTTATATACATATTTTCAGATCGGCTCTTTGTCTTAAATAATGCATTTATATATTTCCCATAGCATTTATATCGTTGCTTAGGCATGAAATAACACACACACACATGCCTATTACACGGCAATGAATTATCACTGCGACACCTCATTCAAGACTTGGACGGCAAAACAACTGGGCCAATGGGCTTCACTGGACCAGTTGGAAAACAACTGAACGACTGCGAAAAACTTCCAATTACAGAATTCGATGCCATTCCATCTCCCGACATTGACATAGATGATGCCGAGTTGAGCACTGACCAAAAATATTTGTTAGGCATCTACAGAGCAGTGTCGAGCGGTAGCTGCTCTTCAGCTCTAGCGGCTCGAAATCCAGGTAAGATGGCGCATTCCAGGTGGCTGACAACAGCAAATAGATTTCTGCGCCTCTATGTTTCAACCAGTGAACCCTCCAGCACCTTCAACGAAATTGTGCGATTCATTATGACAGTTTACGCACCAATTTGGTTTAAGATAAAGAAAAACTCCAATTTCACTTAGGGCGCAAAACATTTTTTCGAAATGATGCGTCACTCTCAGACCATGCCTCAAAGATCTAAGACAATCGCCAACAAAGTCCAACGTAGAAATTCTTTCTTTGCTCACCCAGAAAATATTTTGATCTCCATGCTACATGCCGATGAGCAACACATAAGAGAATTGGGATGGAGAAGAATATTAAAAGCACGATCAAAACAATCACCAGCGGGGAAAATTCGAGCCTTCGCCATGCCTGAGCTGCTCTACGATAGTCAAAACTATTACGAAATGATCAACTGGCAAACGGCTGAGGTGACCGAACCCCCCGTTACCAAAACAATACCTGATACCCGAATAAAAGAGTTTGTTGAGACGGGAGACCAGCCTGATGGACTGATCCCACTATTCCCTTGTCATACTCAAGCGGTCGAGAGACTCATCAAATTAGTAACAAAAGCCTCTGCCAGTGTAAGTGGAATAGAAGAGAGGGACGGATTCATCCGCTCCCGTCTTCACTCCCGAACAAAAATTCCACGATTTGATTCTAAGAAAGATTACCGTATGTAAATCGACATGCAGCCAAAGGAAGGGTGGTTGGGGCTGGATAGGGTGGAACTCGACGTACAGCCACCTCCTCGTGGTGAGTTCTGGGTTGCTAATTATATAAAATTAGCAAGCGAGGAGCTGTACTTAGTACTTATCGTACTTATAACATCGCATTAACGTAATTATAATCCACATTTAGACTTTTCTCGGGGACAGAAGATATTACTCTAGAGTCATAAAATGTTACGTGTGTGTTATTTCATACCTAAGCAACGATATAAATGCTATGGGAAATATATAAATGCATTATTTAAGACAAAGAGCCGATCTGAAAATATGTATATAAATTACCTATTTTTTCAACATTTGACGTTGTTGCCGGGGGCAAAAGATATTAACGTAGGACAACGCGCTTGGAAAAACGATCATATGAGGTCTTTTTCATCGACTTTATAGTTATTACGAATAATTTTGATGCATATTGAAATATTTTAAAAATTATAAGAAAAATACGTTTTTGACTACTAAAATATGATTTTCATCGCTCTGCCGGGGGCAGAAGATGATTACCTATTAAGCTACGATTTTGCAAGGGCTATTTTCCCATGCATGCGCAAGTTTTTGTCTCTATTAGAATATGGAGATCGAAAAAAATGTAAAATCGATCCACCCTACAGTATATAGTGTATATAGTATAAAGTATATATTGGCGACACTATATGCACCCCCCCCCCCCGTTCATTAATATATATCATATTGGCTTGTAATCAAACTGGCATGTGATCGAACTGACTGTGGTCGAATTGGTCTTTGATTGAACTGGCCTGTGATCGAACTGGTTTGTGGTCGAAACGTTCAGAAACGGATTGAGATCGCTGAAGCAGACCAAATTAGAATACCAAATTAACAGTACATTCACATATGAGCGATTCAGATGGTGCGGTTTCCGATATCTCCGATAGTGAAAATTTCCCTACACACATTTTTCCACCTACCTCTCGCCCTTCAAACATACTTCCAAACACGCACACACAAACATCTTCAGCTCAAGCACAAGACAAGAAGATTCAAACAGCTCACAAGCGTACATTAATTTAGGTAGACTTCTAAAAATTATCCATAGACAGTAACTTCGTTGAGCCACGCGTAAGACCTTCGATTGAGTATCGAGAGCAGCGTTTTTTGCGCGAAAACATCACAGACGATGACAAAAATTAGGGGAGCTAAAAGGTTTATTGACCCTAAAGAGGGGAACGCCCATGATACAGTTACATATGTCCCATCTGTTAACTAAGCTACGACTTGGGACAACTTTAAAGTTAACTTGTTAGAATTTTATAAGGAAATATCGCTCGCACAACCTTTGGCTACATTAGAAGCTGTCTTCCAAGCCAAATGGAAGAAAGAAGAACACGAAGGTTTAAATAATTTTATTTCACGAACACATAAACTGTAAGAGAAACCTTCAGAGCCGTAGAAAATGCGTGCAACATTACATTCACTTTACAACAAAGAAACCTAATAGTATCAGCGACCATTTATCAAAACCTTCCCTCAGCTACTAAAATGAAATTTCATGAGTTTTTAGATATTGACAAACCAGTAAGCGAAGCCATAAATAAAACAAGAGAACGATACCCAGACTTAAAAAGCTATAACTACCGGAAGGGTAGAGAGACCCCTATACACTACATTCAACATCAACAACCCCTTAAATCTAGGCCGATGCAGGGAACACCACTTCAGAAACGAGCTCCATTATCCCAGAATTCATGCCGCCCTCATCAGTGTTTTAATTGTGATAATTTTGAGCACATGATGAGCCAATGTAATTATCTCACTTATTGCTCCCACTGTCATGAACACGGTCATTGTCGTGGTGACCGACAAAAATGTGCCGACAAAGCCCCATCAGGGTACAGGCCCCTTTTCCAGAAATCAAATCACCAACGTTCCCAAAAGCTCTCCAATTTTCAGAAACTACCAAACAGAACCAAACAGAACTACCAAACAAATAAATCACGACCACAAGGTCAATCACACTATTACCCTATGTCCAAACCCCAATATAATCGGCAAGGTTGGATGGTCCAGTAGAAGTGCCCGTTGAAGAATCAGTTTCCCCAGAATACACTTTTCAAGAAGATTCAGTGTATAATGATCTGACAGCATATGACTCAGGTCCGCCCATTGACGTCAGTTCGAGTCCTTTTTTAGATCCAGCCTTGGAGGCAGCAGTTAAGCTTCCCCCGTCCTAGACAATAATAAGAAACCCCCAAATAATGATAATAAACTTCCTTGATAATAATAATAAACCCCTCTCTATAGGGTTCCACATTCCCACTTAATAACTTTTGAGCAACATATCAAGGACATGTTGGAGCAGGACGTCATTCAGCTTTCAGCTAGTCCTTGGCCCGCTCCTATGATTCTTGCTTCCAAAAAGGACGGGACATTTTGCCCTTGTATAGAGTTTAGACCCCTAAACCAAACTACCATCCCAGACCGTTTCCCTATTCTAAAGAATGCAAGAAACAATTCTGAACGTAGGTAGAGCTAACTTCTTTTCATACCTCGACTTAGCATCAGGTTACTGGCAAATGGAGGACAGTCCCGAATCTCGGGTATTCACCGATTTTCTCACTAATCGAGACCATCACGAATTTCCTTCGGAGTCCGAAATGGGCCCGCAAATTTCTCGAGGTTGATGAATATAGTTCTTTCCGTCCTATTAAGCGTCGAGGCTGTAGTCTATCTTGACGATATTTAACAATAAATTGCAGCAGAGATAAACTAAATTTAACCCATCTCCTAGATACACGGGCACCTACAACGCTAATTAATAAATACACTTCAAAACAAACTTCCAACGTCTTCAGAATGTGCTATCACGTTTGAGTGAAGCTCACCTTAAACTGAAACTTGTAAAGTGCAACTTCTTACAGGAATCCCTGGTATACATAGGATTTCTATTATCATCCACTGGAATTAAACCTGATCCAGCCAAACTTGAAGTACTGGAAAGGTACCCTGTACCTATAGTAAAGCCACTGACAACGCTCGTGCATTTATTGGATTCGTCGGATTTTATCGAAAATTTATCTCGAACATTGCTAAACCCATTACTACAGGGCTATTGAAACTAATTCATCCGATTTCAACTGAGAATACTTCCGTACCTATCAACCGTGCATCAACTGGGCATACACCACATGAAAGAGGAAATCTCCGAATTTTACAAGATCACCGCGAGAGGGCTCCAAAGTCATGCCGTGGCCTAGCCTAGCAACAAACAGTCAGTGTGAAAATGGCGTCCGCACAGCAGAAGGCGTTTTGTGTGTTGCAGTTTTCGAGCTGTAAATCGGTAGTCACAGTGCAGCGTGAGTTTCGTCGACGTTTCAGAACAGATCCACCGGGTGCTCAAAGCATCCGTCGGTGGTATCGTTGCCTACATCTTTGGATGAGCTCCGAACTCGCAATGTTACTGCCGTAGAGTCAGTGACAACGGACATGCTGGAGCGAGTATGGGAGGAATTCGACTATCGTGTCGACGTTGCTCGTGTAACTAGGGGAAGTCACATAGAGCATTTATGAGGTGAGAGACAAAATTTGGACAGTTTTTCTTTTGGTTGATGTATCACAAATCACTCTGTATTTGTAACATTAAAAAATATTCTCATTTGAAATCAGGTGAATCATTTTAAATAGCCCTGTAATTTGTTTCAGAAAAATGCTAAATTTATTTGGGAATCCAGTCACCAGCATGCTTTCGAAACTTTAATCGGTAAACTAACATGTCATCCCATCCTCCAATATCTTGATTACACCAAACCTTTTGTCATAGCCACGGATGCTTCCTCCTATGGATTAGGTGCCGTCCTATTACAGGTCGGAGATGGTGTGGAATTGTCCATTCCTTATGGCAGTCAGCTTCCCTCTGGACCTCAACGGAATTATTCTACGACGGACCGAGAGGCCCTAGCTGTATATTGGGCTCTGAAAAAATTCCGAAATATCGTCTACAGCTACGATATAACCATCAAAATTGACCATAAACCATTCAGGTATCTCTTCAAAGACAAACCACTTGAAGAACGGTTGAGTAGATAGGCTCCGTTGATTCAGGACTTCGCCGCAAAAATCGTATACAAACCAGGCAAACTTCATGTTATTCCAGACGGATTGTCGAGACTCAAGCCTGACAACCAAGAGAATGAGATAGAAACTCTTAATGTGTTCGACCAGGAATGTTTGCAATACTCCCAACAAGAAGACCTGCACACCCGGAACATTCGTGCTCACCTGCAACAAAAGGAACCATCTAAGATTAAAGAGCAGTATAACTAAAAGATGGGCTCATTCATTTCAGAAACGAAGATGGAAACGACCTCGTGAAAATACCAAAGGATCTCGTAGATATAGCCATCGAACTTTGTTACGACTCACCTTTGTATGGCCACATGGAGCCGGATCGCACCATGAAGAGTCTTTTCGAGCGATACCATTTTCTTTAAATGAACAAAAAGGTACATGAATACATCGCTGAATGCCCGTCTTGTTTAAAACATAAAGGCAACGTACCATCCACAGCTCCCATGCATAAATATCCAGTATGCCAACGGTCCTGGCAGAGAACCGGAATGGAAATATTGGAACCATTCCCCAAAACATCAAAGGGAAACCAATAAATCATCGTTTTTACGGACCACTTCTCGCGTTACAGAGTAGTTGCCATTCCAAACCAGACCTCGGAAACTGTGGCAAGACCACTGAGTGAAACGCCTCCCTTTCCACCATCTCTTCCGTCACCATCCTGATGAAATCTTTCACCATGCACAACGCTGACAGCTCCTAGGTTTGATGGGAAGAAGTCCAGGTAGGAGTGCAGGAAATACATTTTGCTCCACCAGGGAAACATAATCTTCTGATTTGACTTAATGCATGATGAAAGGTGAGAAATAAATAAGTTACCACTAAAGCTAAAATCTGGATTAACAATTAAATTAATATTTTTTTATAATATAATTTAAATATAAATTCGGATACATTAAGACAAAAACATGCTTTAAATAATTCTTCTTCAATGCGGGTAAAAGGGAAAAATGAATAAGTTATCCTAAAATAAAATCTAGTTTTATTATAAAATTAAATGAATATTTTTTATAAGATTTAAAGAAATATTTGTATAGGTATAAGACAAAATTTGTTTTTGCTTTAAATTTGGTTTACATATTTCAGTTTTTGTTAAAAGAGCGCCTAGCTGACAATACACGGCTTCGTGGTGGTTTTTTGCTACGAGAAGTTCAATAGCTTTGACTATTGGCTCTGCTGTTTTTTGAGACCTTACTGGTCTATTATGGCCTCATAAACATATTTTAATACGTCAATGAGAAGATTAATAAATTTGACTTGATGTTGTATAGATAACACAATGATAAATAACTTAGTTTATGCCGATGATATAGTGTTCATTAATCCCTCTGTTAAAGGTCTGGATCGGCTACTAAAAGTCTGCGAAGTGTATTAGCAGAAACATGATATGCTTTTTAATGTTACAAAAACTAAGCTTATGCAATTTCATCCTAAAAGCTCTAATCAGCCAGCTGATATAACGTTTAAAATGAATGGTGAAGTAATTAAGGAAGTACATGAGTTTAAGTATTTGGGTGAAACTATTACCAGCTCCTTGAGTGATGACTCGGATATAAGAAAACAATCTCGAAGCCTGTGTGCTAAAACGAATGTGACCATAAGGAACTTTTGATTTTGTACAAGTGAAGCTAAAGACACTCTCTTTCGTACTTTCTGCAGTAATATATACGGACAGAAACTCTGGGTGAATTACAGTATAAAAAAGGTTCCTGCAGAACCCTAAATTTGATGTACAACACGTCTTTTAGATTCTTACATAAATTACTCCCGAGATGCTCAGCTTCGCAAATGTTTTCTAACCACAATGTCCCCAGCTTCCCGGAGGTAAAAAGACGTGCTCCATACAGTCTAATGCAAAGAATTAAAAGATCAACCAACCCGATTATCCAAGCTATCCATGAGTGTGGCCATTTATCCTCTAAGCTATGGAATTTTTGGTACGAAAACGTCTGTCTGTAGCTCCACTTAACTTCGACATTACAGTATTATTTCTTATCATTTGTTTATATATTTCTATCCTTAGTATGTGAACTGTCATTGTATTAATAATATTTGTCATATGGACTATAGTCTGCCAATAAACCTTTTCATTTCATTTCATTTCATTTCACTTGAGTATTGGCTATGTCGTGCTCTGAGACCATATTGGTCTATCAGGCGTTGGTAAGTAAGATCTGGTTGGTAAGTAAAAGGCGTAGGTAAGTCAGATATGTAATACTGTGTTACTGCTGAGGGGTCTTAAAGTCTATACTTAGACGATTGTTGTAGCCTTCATCTCGACTACGTGTTGTTGATGAGAGGAGCTACTAAATTATTTATACTGTGTTACTGGCAAACGTACATGCATACACACCCACATACATACATTTCATATACTTTTGTGTGGTCTGAGCTGCTTTAGGTTAGGGTACCCCTTGGAGTTCACATATATAAAACTCATATATATGCGGAAAAGGTTTTCCGCAGGAAATAAATTTTTGTTAAAATTTAAAAATATCATTCTGTTTGTATAAATTTAAATTAAAGTATTAATCCTTTAAAAGATATTATTCTATTCATATAAATTAAAGTAATAATCCGTTAAATTTTTAATATTTGTATAAATTGCTCAATGTTCAGGAGATTTTCTGGCATTCTTTTCGATGAGCCTAACGACGCTCTTCATCGGTGCCACATCTATAATCTTAAAAAGAGATTCCTAAACTCTAAATGTTCGTTTCGTCTAATATAAATCACATAAAGGAGTTAAGTGTAGAACCCAAATTATATAAATTCTTTTGCTAATATCATTGTTAGACAACATTTGCAACCTTAAGAATCTTTTGTGAACGTGTCACCATGGGAGTTTCTTCAGAGCATACTGCAAACACTTTGAGAGGGCAGTGCGTGCCTCGCCCTTTCGGCAGCCGGTTCGGCTCGGGTCCTTTGTTCGTTAATAACTCTCTAAGCAAGTGTAGTGTTAAGGATTTGCTTTTCTAATTACTGTGCATTGTAAAATAAACCTAATATCTCAAAAGTGAAATAAAGACTGAAAAAGGTAACACGTCATTTATATCCTTCCACGTGAGATATATAAACATTCCACTCCCACAACGGATTGAGGGAGGGAGACACCAATGAGCGAAGGTATAAATTGCAGAGCTGGGCAACCGCACACCAAATGGGAGGTTCGCACCCGCACTTCCGCACCCGCACTTTGCCTCTTCCGCACCCGCACTTCCGCACACCTCTAAGTTTTCGCACTTCCGCACAACCGCACCCGCACCCGCACCCTATTTACATATATAAAGTTTTATCGCAAGGAAATATATAAGTTTCCATTAATATATTAATACTTTTATAAACTTTTATTTAATATTTAATTGTGAAAATAAAGTTTTAATACAATAAAGTCATTTTTTTGTTATGATAGGTCAGAAAATTACTAGAATACAATATCATTTAATTTAATTTTGACTGGTGTGCGGACCAATCCGCACACCTTCCGCACCCGCACCTCCGCACCTTTTTACCGAGGTGGCCGCACACCGCACCTCCGCACACCATTTCTCACTTCCGCGCAGTGTCCGTAACTCGCAGTCAGATTAAGTTTGAAAAGAACCGTGGACGTCAGCAGTATAAACTTCATTGTCGGTGCAAAGAAGCGACATACTGAAAATACCTTAAACAGTCGGAGATGGTGTAACGAAGTAAACATCATCTTTTCCGACACTGGCTACCTATACCAGGATTTTAACAGGCATCATCGTCCGCTGACACTGTCGCCCGATGCCAGGATTTGAAAACCTTTGTCTCAATTAGAAACCCCGCTACAAGGAAGTCAACGCACTCGAAACGAAGGTCGGATTTGGTGGGAAGAAGTCCAGGTAGGAGTGCAGGAAATACATTTTGCTCCACCAGGTAGCAGCGAGCAGGGAGCAGCAGTGATCTTGGGCAGCGAGATCACCAGATTTAACCCCTTTAAATTTCTTTGCATGGGGCTTTATCAAATCGCACGTCTATCAGACGAAGATTACGAGTCTTGAAAACTTACGTACACGTATACGAACTGCTGCAGATAACATAACCCCGCAAATGCTCCAGAATGTGTTTAGAAATGCTGCGGAACGATTTGAGCTGTGCAGGGATACTGATGGGCGTCACGTCGAATCCTACTCTTAATTATTTAATAAATGTTACCACTTTATCATTTTATGATTGAATTCCATATAATTTCCAAGTGCTTCACAAATATAGATCCTGACTTTATGTACACCCGGTATATGGTAAATTTATGGAATATGAGAAAAGAAAATTTAAAGTGGGTATTTAATTTTTTTTTTTTAATTTGAATTGTCTCGTATTGTATTAACAGAAAACGGAATTTTGGATTGATTTTCATTTTATAGTGGAATCTTAAATTAGTTGTACCTAAAGGGTATGGGTATATATAGTTCGTGCATGTGCTTGTTTGTTTGACTCGATTAGCGCGCGAATTTGGCGCGTTTCGGCGCGTTTAGATTTAGTAAAAAGGATTTTTTTTTCCTTTTTTCTCTCACTCTTTCGTCTTTTCTTTTTCTGTGGCTATTGCGTTGGAGCGCAAATAGTTTTGTCTTTGTTTTTATTTGTGCTCTGCGGCAAATCGCATCTACTTTTTTGGTTTAAATTAAAATGAGTTCGTACATTTCGAGTAATATATCGAAATCGACAGGCAAGTTTTGCATCTTCGTTTGGGATGACTTTATTAAGTGTTTATTTAAACCGAAGTAACTAATATCACGCTTGAGTTTTTTCGTTTCAATTCTGTTGTATATACAGTATTAGAGATAAGTTTTTTCTTTGTTTTTTGTTTCGTTTCGCCTTCCTCGTTTATAAATCCATTTTTCTTTGCTTTTTCGTGTTTCGAAGAAAATGGATAGATATAATTATTTGACGAGTAATATCCCTCAGGTTCCAATTTTTAAGGGGAGAGAATACGGTAAATTGGTACCCCCGTACGTGGACGAATGGTTTGACGAATTAGAGGGATATTATCTACAGATCTACAGATCTACAGAAGCTAAGGCTAACAAAGACCCTAAGATCCACTCTAAGGTTAGCCCGAGAGAAAGGAAAGAGTAGGGGGTTAAGAGAAGAGAAGAGAATAAGGGGTTAAGTAAGGAGCAACACCTATCATTCGTGGGTTAACATTCATTCAGAAAAAGAGGAAAAAAGTCTCACCATCATCATCCGCCGGCCACTGCCGACAAGTCACAAAAATAGTCGGAGAGAATAGGAGAGGGATGAAAGATGAAAAGAAGTAAAATAAGAACGCTTACAAACCATGCAAACACAGTCTTAACTCACTGTCATACCATGCAAACTACAAACATGCAAGGAAAGAGTTACAGACATGCAAAGTAAGGAGAGGATAAGGAAAAAAAAAAAGTAGGTAAAGTTAAACAAAAAGTGGGTTAGTTTACGCTACGAGCTATATCTACGTTCGTGTTAGTTTATTTTTTTATTTTATATTTTTTTTAATAATTTTATTGCTGGCATCACACGCTGGCATGTCACAAGCTGGCATTCATCGTCAACAGACTCATCCTCGAGCACCACCACCAGAGCTCCTGTTGCTAACTTTGTTTTATTTACATATATTAAACAACGTTAATACCTTTAAAATGTCTGTCAAGACGGTTCTTAAACATATTAACGCTGGTAGAATGAACGACTGACGCGGGAAGATTATTCCATTTATCAATTACTTTAAACGTAAAGAAGTTTTTAGCGATATTAGTAATGAAAAGTCTGCCACGCAACTTAAATTCGTTATTGCGAGTACTACTATTATCGAAAGTGAACAATTTGTCAAAATTTACGTTATCGATGTTATTAACGATTTTGAAAACTTCAATAAGCTCCCCCCTTAATCTTCTAGTTTCGAGTGAATACAGGTCTAACTCTTTAATCCTATCTTCATAAGGCTTATTGCGCAATGACGGAATAAGTTTCGTGGCACGACGCTGAACCCTTTCTAACCTATCAATATCCTCACGCAAGTACGGGCACCAAAACTGAACGGCATATTCTAAATGAGACCTGACTAGGGACTTGTAAAGGGGCAATATAATATCCTTCGATTTAAATTCGAAATTAGGCGCTATGAAGCCTAACATCCTATTAGCTTTTGCGCAAGACTCCAGGCACTGGTTCCTAACCTTTAAATCCTTAGATACGCGTACGCCTAAATCTACTTCCTCGTCAACGCTCGCTAACTCCCTATCAACCATCATGTACGTGTAATTATTGTTGCGAGAAGCTATATGCAAAACTTTACATTTGTCTACGTTAAATTGCATCTGCCACTTATCTGTCCACTCCATAATCCTATTTACATCGTTTTGGATCCTATTTCTATCGTCCTCGTTAACAACCTTACCGCCTATTTTAGTATCGTCCGCGAATTTTGACACGTTACTAGTCAATCCTACATCTATGTCGTTAATGTAAATTACGAATAGCAATGGGCCTAACACTGAACCCTGTGGGACACCGCTACCTACATCTAACCACCCTGATTCACTACTATTAACTACGACCCTCTGTCTCCTAGCACGAAGCCATTCTTCTAACCAGTTAGCTACCTGACCGCGTATACCGTGCGCTTTGACCTTCGCAATTAGTCTCCTATGCGGAACTGTATCGAACGCCTTTTTAAAATCTAAATAAATAACGTCAGCTGCTCTATGCCTATCGTATTCGCGCACTATTTCGTTATAAAATTCTAACAAATTAGTTAAACAAGACCTATGGCGTCGAAACCCATGCTGACTACTATTAATCAGCATGGGTTTCGACGCCATTTTAACGTTCTTGATGATATTGCGAAAATTCGGTTGGTTACTCACTTCTTACATGATGAAGAGGGTTGCGCAAGGAACGCCTTGCACCCAATTTTGTTGGAAAGTTTTACTACGTGGAGCAGACAATGAAGTATGTTCGTATGTTTCGGACACGCCTTCTTGGGTTCACGAAATGGTGCTTTTTGACGAGAGCTCACAAATTTTCACGAAAACTTCTGTCAATAATCAAGCGGTTTTGGTCCTTGTTGACGACTGCTGTCAGGCGAATTACATTAAACAAGACCTATACAAGAAAATACTTAAGGCGGTTACGGGAAATTTCGATTTGCGTTCTCGTTTGACCTGCATTGATGAAGGTTGGGAAGAATACAGTACCGGAGAAATTATTCTTCCTATTGAGTTCGATTCAGTCCCTTATTTGACCCCATTTGTGGTCATATTTGAAGGACACTGGGATGGAGATTTAATCCTGGGGATGAATTTCTTTATTACACACGATTTCTATGTGGCCGATAGAGAAGCAGGCCTAATTCGAGGCGAGAACACACCTTTCGAGTATGTTTGTCAACCCTACTCTTCGCTTTTTTCGACTGAGGGTGAAAGAAATTTTTCAGAGAGCCCGAATGATTCCCTGGAACCATTTCAAAATAAAGAAGAACTGCTATTCGATGGGAAAGATTCTTCATCAATCGTCAATTGTTCCGTTCCAGTTCCGGCGAACGAGGAACAAGAAAGCCAACATACCTATGGTAATTTTGAGGGTCAATCCTTTCAGTTGCAGTTAGGCAGGAACTTGAAGTTCCTAGAGTTTCGGTTATTCCAAATAAATCTGAAGACTCGTCTCCTTTAATTTCCGGTTTGGTCATTTCGCTTGAATCCCTTTTGAAGGAAACTGACTTGATTCCGTTTTCAGAGGGAGAGGATTTTCTACTCACGATATTTTCCACCCACGAGATCGTCCCAGATGAAGTCGCTAATCACGCAACTTCTGCTCATACTTGGAAGAGTAATGAGCATTGTGCGGATTCACCGAGGGATCCCCTGCTTCTGCAAACTCATGTGAGGTAACGGAGAATTCGCCTATGTTCCTCGGACATGATGAAAGCTCGGCTTATGACCTCGAGTCTCATTGTCTTAATGAGGTTCAAATCTTGCCAGCGCCAACAACGCGTCTTTGACGAATTCGGAAGAAAATTGCCGCTCTTCCCTTCCCACCAAAGAGAGTGATGCATCTCTGCATCGCTCTATGGGACAACGTTCATTTGATTCTGTTCTTTCTAATTAGAAGGTTTGGAAATCGAAATTTTGCAGTGCCTTTTCAGACATATGCAGAAAGTCTTTTCTTTCTCTTTCTCTTCGTTTTGCCGGTGTGACGGTTACACGTGTTTCGATCGAAGTCCGAATAAAAGCGGTATTATAGTAAAAATCCTTTAGTTAATCAGTTTTAAACGGTGCCGATATTGTGAGATAATTGATAGTGCACAGTGGTATGTCTTTTTAAAAAGTAAAAATCGCGGCATATATCAAAAAAGTAAATAAAAACGAAGCGAATTAATATATACAGCATTTTTCCAAGTGTTTCTTTGTGAAGAAAATTAGCTACCTATCGAAATTCCTACATATACTCCCCCATTATCCCCCGCAGCCACAGTCGCGAGCACCAATCAATGAGAAGTACACAGCGTGCCACATCCCCATCCACCGGAGTAACGGAGAACTTTCCCTCACTCAGCTTGAGTCAACCACGACCCAATACTTCCCATAATACCCTTTTTGAATTAATTTTGTGCACCAGCGGCTACCCTCTATCAGTAACATGGAAATGTTAAATAAATTGTGCAACTCTGTGGTATCTGTAATGATGCAACAGATGAGAAAAAGGTAATGAAGTGCGATTTTTGTCAGCTGATTTTTGATTTTCGATGCCTTGAATGGGAAGATGAAAAAAAATCTCCCTCATAACGAACGCGAAGCAACTTAAATGGGATAAAATTTTTCTGCGAAAACTGCATGACCGAAATAAACTCTTTTACGGTATTTAAAGCAGAAAGAGACTAACGGAAGAAAATAAAAGTGGAAAGTGGGAATAAAGAACAGGAAAACAGAAAAAACGAAGAAAGGCGAAGTAGAAAAAATCAAATACCGTCAAACAACGGGGCCGAAACCATGCAGACGAAAGAGATTATATAAAGACAATAGATAGTATAATGGCAACGAAGGACATTAACACAAATAGCACAAATAGGAAAAGACAAGAGGGCAATCAAGAAAACGGAGTGAAACTGTCCTCCAATAAGGAGCAAAAACAAAGGCCCCAATTAAATATGGGGAAGGAATTATATGCAGATATTATATAAAAGATAATTGCAGAATTAAAAGAGAACAAATGTATATATGACCATCCCTCAACATGCAATTTCTTCTATAATAATGGTCATTGTAAATGTGGAGACAGATGAAAATTCTACGACCCTACCATCTGCAGGACTTACGCAAAAAATATGGAACCTGCAAATACAGGAAAAATTTCTACTATGAACATCTCCTCACGAACCCAAACGAAAAAGGAAAAAGTTTAAATGACAATAAGAATAACAATAGGAACACAATAAGCGAACAAAAAAAATTTTTCAACATCGCAGACACGATGCGGCTGCTAAATATCATCCAACGCATGCAGTTAACACAGCTGGAAGCCCCCGAGCCAAACCGCTTCCGGGCAAGAAGCTACCAGAACAGGTAGGCGGAAACAGATCTCCCTCGGTAGACCATAGGGCAACAAAACAAGCGAGACCGAAGGAAAACGAACTTGAAATGCACAAGGGACAACGAAAAACAAAGAACATAAATATTGTCCTGGCTAATATTCAAGGAATAAGACCAATCCAATCACTCAACAAAGTTTCGTGCCTGAAAGGATTTATGGACGAAACAAGGGCGGACATCGCATGCCTCACAGAAACTCATCTTTAGGATTGCCAAAGAAATTGTGGAAACTGCGAACATTGTATTGATAAGAGAGAGATAAATATAAAGGGCTTTGTCATATGACAAAGAAGAAAATAAGTAAATCAAATAGCTTTGTGGAACTCCTAGCAGTAAAAATAGAAAAACTAAACGTGATACTGATAGTCATCTATAGACCTCCAAACACCCGAACAGAAAAATTCTCGGAAAGCTAATAAAGGCCATAAACCCTCCATCCCCAATATAATGATCTACGGAGACTTTAACTTCCCATTTATAAAATACAAAAAGGTGGATAGGAATATATATATATATATTAGTGATGGATCGAGTGGTCGGTTTTTCACAACCGCGGTTGCGGTTGTGTTTGCGGTTGTCGAATTTTTTCCAACCGCGGTTGCGGTTGCGGTTATCATATACTAGGAAAAATGCGTAATTATTAACTGGATTTAGCCACTATAGTGCGATTTAGCCACACTTGGTACATAATATATACTAAATAGTATTTATTTAGTAAATACCTTATGTTGAACACAAGTTTTGCAATACACCGCTACCGCTATTTGTGTGTTGCAAAACTTGTGTTCAACATAAGGTATTTACTAAATAAATACTATTTAAATGAAGTATATTCTAAACTTATATAGCTATTATGAAAGAATAGGTCAAATTAATTAAAACCATATTTTGCACTAAGTGTGATACCAGGATGAGGGACGAGGACCCATCGCACTGTTCATCCCACCTACCACTTTCCCCAGCCTCCACCCATTGGAAAGTTATGGATTATTATTCATTTGAAAAACTGATGTCAAACTTAATGACAGGCAGTGTGAATTTCAAGAATAATATTTTTGCTGCATTTTCACCTTTCAAGCGGCAACGCCTCTCATCGTACAACGTTCCCGCTCCACTGAAGAGCTTTATTGACTATTGTACTAAAGGCGATTTTAGTTTGAAGAAAATTAAATAAAAATAAATGTTACTTCATGGAGCTCACAGAGTAATAACTTAGAGCGCAGTTTAAACCAATTTTACTACGGCAGCCGTATGACGTCACGTTTAAGCACGCATAAGGAGACCCATCATTTTCTTTTTAAAAAAATAAATATTTCTAATTAACCTAAAATTAAAATTAACTAAGCTTTTACAACCGCAACCGCACTTATGGAACGGCGGTTGCGGTTACGGTTGCGGTTGTGAATTTTTGTGCGGTTGCGGTTATTCGATCCATCACTAATATATATATATATATATATATATATATATATGTGGTTCTCACAAATGAGTTTATGCTGACACAATATATAACAGAAAATACCAGAAAAAATAACTGCCCTGATCTGGTATTCATGAATAACACGAACTTGATTGCTGATATAAAAATAACCCCAACCATTATCTCAGACCACAACTTAATCGAAATATCAACAAATATGACGACAACATTAAAAGCCAATACACATCATGAGGAAAGAAGCAAAATTGGGGCCTTTAACATAAACTCCAAGACTATAAATTGGAAAGCAGTCAGACCGTACATGGTCCAAATAGAGTGGAGAACAGTTTTAGAGAATAAATCAACTGAAAAAATGCTAACGACCTTGGAAGAAAAACGTTAAGAATTTTAGAAAAATATGCTCCGAAATCACAGCCAAAAAGAAAGAGGAGCTGGCTTGTGAGGCAAAAGAGAAGAATATTCCGCAAACGAGCGTGGAGGAGAAGTTAGCCAACTGCGGAGATAATGCCAGGAAAGTAATACAAGAAAAACTGGAGAGTATCGATAGGGAAATACAAGCCCTGATTAAGGACCATACAGAGAGGGAAGAGTAAAAGGCGGTAGAAGCAATAAAGTAGAATCCAAAATACTTCTATAGCTACGCAAAAAGGAAAACAAAAACACGCGCCGCTATTGGGCCCTTAAGGAAGAGAAATAATGAACTAACCGACGATCCAAAGGAAATACCTGAAACATTGAGAGCCCAGTATGAATCAGTTTTCAGTACCGCAAAAAGTGACAAAGCGATACCTGACATAGATGCATTCTTTGAAGAGAAATTGCAAGGAAAGTGTATAACTAGGCTGACCATATTTCCTTGAGACAAAAACGGGACATTGGGATGGCAAAAAAGGGACGGGGTTATGTAATATTCTGTATTCATGAAAAAGTAAGTACATAAACCGGGACAAAATTGACATTTTTATTAAAACGACGGGACGGCCAGGAAATATAAAACAAACGGTACTGTCCCGTTCAAAACGGTACGTATGGTCAGCCTATGTATAACAGACTTTGATTTTACCCCAGAAGATGTAGCGAGAGCTATAGGACAAATGAAACCGGACAATTGGAACGCATTATTGATTAAAAACTGTAAAAATGAAATAGCTACACCTTTATACTGGATATGGAGAAGATCCCTAGACACTGGGGAAATACTGAGCATCTTGAAAAGAGCAAACTTTGTTCCTATATATAAAGGAGGGGACAGATCTCAAGCAAAGAACTATAGACCAGTGTCCCACTTCACGAAAGTATTTGAAAAAATAGTTAGAGAAAAAATTTATGATTTCTTGGAGACACTGGAAAGATTCAATGAAAATCAGCACGGATTCCGACAGGTAGATCATGCCTATCACAACTAATAGAACACTACAACAATATCCTAGATGCACTGGAAGGCAATGACAACTACGATGTCATATACACGAATTTTGCTAACGCTTTCGACAAATGTGATTACGGTATAATAGAACATAAAATGAAATATATGGGAATAAACAAGCAAAGTATGAAAAAGGATCTACAACTTCCTCAGAGAACGTCTACAGGTCGTCAAAATTCAAGGTATATCATCATCAGAATCGGAAGTACGCAGCTCAGTACCACAAGGTACAGTACTGGCCCCACTCCTGTTCATTATCTTGCTAACAGACATAAACAGCGGAGTAAAGAGCAACAGTATAGTAACATCCTTTGCAGACGGTACAAAGATCAGTAGAAAAATCAGCGATGTAAATGTAGTGGAGGCCTTACAGAGGGAAACGAACAAAACAAAACATACAAATGGTCAGAGGACAACAACATGACATTTAACACCGAGAAATTTCAGCTCTTGAGATATGGTAGAAAAGAGGAACTTACTGGAAAAAGACTGCATATTTTGCTCCAGATAGACAGAAAATTCAGAGAAGCACGAAAGCGTTCGATCTGGGGGTAATAAAGACCGATGATGCGAAATTCGAAACACAAAATCAAATAGCGATAAATAAAGCAAAAAGAGTCGTGAGAAAGGTACTAAGAACGTTCAAAGGAAGGGAGAGAACAGTAATGATTCCCCAGCTAAACGCACTGATTTTACCGAAACTTGAATACTGCTCAGTTTTGACGTCCCCATATAAAAAGGAAGAAACTAACAAACTAGAAGAAACTCCGACTACGTAAACTAAATCTGTACTCCCTGGAAAGATGAAGAGAGAGGTACACCATAATCTACATATGGAAAATGACCGAAAAACTGGTACCAATCCTCAAACTAAACTCAATTACCATCCAAACAACGCTGGAAAATAAGAAAGGCAAAATGTTTAGTGTTCCTAAATTAAAGGCCCGACAAAGGACCTCCTCAACACTGAAGAAAAGTAGCTTCGTTGTCAGGGGGCCAAGACTTTTTAACCATCTTCCAAAGGACCTCAGAAACGTTACAGGGGTCAAAGTTGAATTTTTTAAGAGAAGATTAGATGCCTGGCTCAGGACGTACCAGATGAGTCGTGTGTACCTGGCTATGTACGGTGGAGAGCGCAAGAAAGCAACTCGCTCCTCCACCTGGCCAGGCCTAGAGGCAGGGCTACCAGCTTGACCTTCTTGTGAAGAGAGACTAACGCACGGAACAGCAACTAGGTTAACGAGGTTACTAAACAGAAGACTTATCTTCCTCTTGTTTCCCGTCCGATGAAACAGAATACTAATTTTTCTCCTCTCTCCTTGTTGGCCCTTCCTCAGGTCAAATCACGGGTCGAGAACCTCGGCATTGACCATAACCTTCCTTTTCCTCCACTAGATGTTCCTTTCTACCGCCATAAAACAGCTTTTGGGAATACTTATGTTCGTTCTTGTCATCTTGATCTGTGTTTTAAGTCCTTTACTAGCCTTCCCTATCCCTATTATCTCGCAGCCTGATAGACCACCGCCCTTCGAGGTTATCTCTAAGATTGGCCCCACTCGTTTCGACACCTGCCTGTTCCGGAATATTCGATTGGTCACAATTTTCTGGAGCCATCTACCACTTTGTTTTCAGAAGCGGAATTTCCATCACTAAGGTCACTCGCGTAGCTCCAAAAGGACCGAATACACGGAACGAAGAACAGTAATTATAAGGTCGGTTTGTCCCATTTACAAATTGTTTCTTTAACCGTATTTCCAATTCAAGAGCTACCACCACACGTACTCCATATACCCGTTTAGGCGATACCCGTGCCCTACGCACTAACTTATTGAAATACGCTTGAGACGTGGAATGATTGATGTCGGAGGCAATTAGCCACCAACGCGTACATCCAAAAATATGAGCAATGTTCACACGTAACCCTTTCACTGCACCAACCCTTGAAATTTTATACCTTTCAAGCTATAGAGTTGAGTCAATTCCAAAGTTCTAAAAAGTTCTGAAGACCCATATCCGTTCTAAACCTTGCATAAATCGCATAAATTACACTTAGATACTTTCTCCCATAGTTCATTGAAATTCCTTTCAATTTTTGTTCTCATAAAGTTTGATAAAAATCGCGTTTGATTTAAAAGTGTATGCACACGGTGAACTTAGACCAGTGTAAAAAGTGGACCTAAGCAAATCAGACTCCAAGTGCTCAAGGACATACAAGTGACCGTTAATTATGATGTTCATAAGCGCATAAGTATCGATTTTAGTGTGAAATTTAACAGATAAATATAGTGGATTAAGTATTAAGTAGATGTATTATATGTAACTATTTCTTTTGTCTTTACGTAGCACTACATGCAACTTCTTTAACTATTCTTTGTCTCTATGTAACACTACATCCAACTGCTTTTATTTCAGAGGATTTTCAAAATAACCACCTGTTCCAACTCTGGGAGGGGAGCCATGTGGAAAAGGTTTTCCACAGGAAATAAAATTTTCTTAAAATTTAAAAATATCATTCTGTTTGTATAAATTAAAGTATTAATCCTTCAAAAGATATTATTCTATTCATATAAATTAAAGTATTAATCCGTTAAATTTTTAATATTTGTATAAATTGCTCAATGTCGAGATTTTCAAGCATCCTTTTCGATAAGCCTAACGACGCTCTTCAAAGGTGCCTCATCTATAATTTTAAACAGAGATTCCTAAATTCCAAATGTTCTTTTCGGCTAATATGAATCACACAAAGTGTAGAACCTAAATTATATAAATTATTTTGCTAATATCATTGTTAGACAACCTTTGCACCCTTAAGAATCTTTTGTAAACGTGGCACCATGGGAGTTTTTCCAGGGCAAAGTGCAAACACTTTGAGAGGGCAGTGTGTGCCTCGCCCTTTGGGCAGCTGGTTCGGCTCGGGTCCTTTGTTCGTTAATATCTCTCTAAGCAAGTGTAGTGTTAAGGATTTGCTTTTCTAATTACTGTGCATTGTAAAATAAATCTAATATCTTAAAAGCGATCTATCCTTCTGAAATAAAGACTGAAAAAGGTAACACGTCATTTATATCCTTCCACGTGAGATTTATAAACATTCCACTCCCACAACGGATTGAGGGAGGGAGACGCCATTGAGCGAAGGTATAAATTGTTTTCCGTAACTCGCAGTCAGATTAAGTTTGAAAAGAAGAACCATGGACGACAGCAGTATAAACTTCATTGTCGGTGCAAAGAAGCGCCATACTGAGAATACCTTAAACAGTCAGACATGGTGTAACGAAGAAAATATCATCTTTTCCGACATATATAAAAGAAACTTTTCTGTATATGCATACACAGTGACGGTCTAGGGTGATTCAAAAATATCGATTGTTAGATTTTTCCGGCCCACCATCTAATTACACTGGCCAACAAAGTGAAACTTTTTTTCCTCATCACAAACATGATCACACTTTTCTTAATGCATTTTTCGCGCTGATTCCGAATCTGGTTTTATTTCTTTTCTAGCACGTATAGTTATATAGATACACTGGTTTTGATATTTTTAAGTTTTTGATATTGCTATAAGAAAATTTATGGATGTATAGATCACACTTAGGAATGCTAAACAACAAATACATTATATACCTTATTTAATGTACTTATAAATAAAGAATATATACATTATTTTTTTAAAAGCGCTGTGAGTGTGATTTCCTTTTGTAAATTTGGCCTGGATTGTCACGATACAGCACCCAACAATGGTCCGCCATCATGCTTTCATTCCAATATCCTTGGTAGCGCTTCTCCATCATCTGAATATCTTGATGGAAGCGCTCTCCTTGCTCGTCACTCACTGCACCAAGGTTTTCAGGAAAGAAATCTAAGTGGGAATGCAGGAAGTGAATTTTTAACGACATTCGACACTCCATTTCTTTGAAGGCATCAAGGAGGTTCTTGACTCCATCCTTATACGCAGGTGACTTGTTGCTTCGAAGAAAGTTTTCACATATCCATTTGAACGCCAGCCAAGCCTTCAATTCCAGCGGACTTAGGACTTTTTCAAATTCAGTGTCATTCAAAACCTCCCTTATTTGTCGCCCAACAAAAATTCCTTCCTTCAATTTTGCTGCAGTAACCTTCGGAAATTTCCTTGAAAGGTATTGGAACCCTTCAGAATTGACTTTACCCATTGCTTTAACAAAATTCTTCATTAAACCAAGTTTAATGTGAAGAGGTGGCAGATAGATCTTTTAGGGATCCACTAAAGGGACAGACTGGACATTGCTTATCCCTGGGACATATGTATACCTAAGTGGCCAGTCACTTTTGGTGTAATGTTCTATAGTGGCGCGACTGTCCCACAGGCAAAGGAAACAACAAAATTTTGTGAATCCTGACTGCATACCCATAAGCATTCCCAGTGGCGGACCTGCATTTTTGGGACCTGAAGCTTGAACTGTTATGGGGCCCCTTCGCAACCAGCAACAATAGGGCAACATCCAACAAGGTTCAAAGGGCCTTGCTGCCCTTGCAAGGACCTCGAGGCCCAAATGGCGGAGAACGGGGTGGTGGGGTGGTGTCCTTGAAAATGGGCCATACAGTGAGCTCCTTCCCACCAGCAACGAGGTCTGGCGAGCTCAGCGAGCCCATACAGCTGGGGGTTTGGGCGCTGCAAGCCCCCGAGAAAATTTTGAAATTTGACCAATTACAGGGGCATTTTGAGGCCATATGAAATGGGTATTAGAGCATATTCTAAGGTCAATATTAAGTACTTCAACCCATTGGCTTATGATTCTAATGATTCTATCACTAAAATAGACTTATTTTAATAACAAACACTTAAAAAACTCCATCGATTTTGTGGAAAAATTCACTCATTAAAAAAAAAGTTGCTTCAGGGCCCCTCCTGGATTAGGGGCCCTGAAGCTTAAGCTTCATTAGTTTCATAGTAGATCCGCCACTGAGCATTCCTATAACTTTTAGATCTCCACAAACATTCCATTGATGACTGTCGTATTTGATTGCCTTAAGTAGTATATCCATATTGTCATATGTCTCTTTTAGATGGACGGAATGGGCAATGGGGATGGATGGCATTATATTACCATTATGCAAAAGAACTGCTTTCAGGCTTCTCTGCGACGAATCAATAAAGAGGCGCCACTCAGATGCCACATACGTCTGAGATATGGCTGTAAATAGTCCATTGATGTCATGGCAATAACAGAGAGGACCGTCTACTGAAAAGAATGGTGTTAATTCAGAATTCCGCTTTCGGTAGTAACTAATACGAACATTGTTCTCAAGTAAATTGTTCTCCTTTAGTCTTGAGGCGAGAAGCTCTGATTTCTCTTTAGACAGCGATAAGTCTCTAACAAGATCATTCAACTGTCCTTGGGTTAACTTTTTAGGTTCTAAATGTCTACCTTCAAAAGTGAATCACAATGCTGCTAGACGTAAAAGCTCACACCTGAAATACATAAGATGTATAATTAAGATAATTGAAGTAAATAAGATGAATAAACTAAAAAAACACAATAAAATAAACACAATCAAATTTTGAAATATTAGTATTTTGCCTATTTAAAATGGTTAAATCTGTGTAGTTATATATATGCCTTCATCTTGAAAACTATACGTGCTAGAAAAAATCTGAATGCAGTTTTGGAATCAGCGTGAAAAATGCTATCCAGCCACCACAAAGTTTACTCTGATGAAAAATCTTTGTTGACCAGTGTTATGTTTAATTTGGTAAAAACGTAATGTAGGCTATACGAAATTTCAGGTGATTCGTTAACAACCTCACCGCCTATTTTAGTATCTTCCGCGAATTTTGACACGTTACTAGTCAATCCTACACATATGTCGTTAATGTAAATTATGAATAGTAACGGGCCTAACACTGAACCCTGTGGGACACCGCTACCTACATCCAACCACCCCAATTCACTACCATTAACAACGACCCTCTGTCTCCTAGCACGAAGCCATTCCTCTAACCAGTTAGCTACCTGACCGCGTATACCGTGCGCTTTATCCTGCGCAATTAATCTTCTATGCGGAACTGTATCGAACGCCTTTTTAAAATCTAAATAAATAACGTCAGCCGCTCTATTCCTATCGTATTCGCGCACTATTTCGTTATAAATTTCGGTGCTTTCCTGTTAACGGAAATACCCAACCTCCCGCCACCAAACTGTTTGTCATGTATTTTTGCTCTCGTCATTTTCGTTTAAACTAACGAAAATCTCACAACTTAACCTAACCAATCATCAAGGGTGTACAGTTGACCTAACTGGGCATTGAATTAACCTAACAGGTTACTATAACGGAAAATGTCCGGTTAGGTCAACTGAATGCCCAGTTAAGTTAATTGAATGCCCGGTTAGGTCAACTGAATGCCCAGTTAGGTTAATTGAATGCCAGGTTAGGTCAACTGTACGCCTTTGATAATTGGTTAGGGTAAGTTGTGATATTTTCGTTAGTTTAAACTAAAATGACGAGAGCAAAAATACATCATAAACAGTTTGGTAGTCCCGATAATACCTAAGTATCGAAATTATTAATCATTTAAATGAAATTAGTTAATATGTAAGCGATAATCAGTTAGTAGGGGTCCAAAATGTCTTTATGTCATCTAAAATCGCAGAAAAAACGTCGCTGCTTTCGGTACGTTGTCGCCACATGAATTCCGCAAGATACGAGTCCAGATGATGGCGGGCGGTTGGGTATTCCCGTTAACAGGAAAGCAGCTAAAATTCTAACAAATTAGTTAAACAAGATCTATGGCGTCGAAACCCATGCTGACTACTATTAATCAAAACTCCACTTTCTAAGTGATCGATGATACGATCCCTAACGACGGATTCCAATAGTTTACAGACAATTGACGTTAAGCTAATGGGCCTATAATTGCTAGCTACTGTGCGGTCGCCTTTTTTAAAAATGGGCGTGACGTTAGCTAATTTAAAGTCTTCAGGAATAATCCCCGTTTCGAGTGACTGATTAAAAATCTTCGTTAAGGGGCTTACAATAACGTCTTTCAAATCTTTCAAATGTCTGGGATAAAAAGCGTCAGAGCCTGGAGCCTTGCTACTGTAACTTTTAGCCTATCGACATAATGCGCAATCTCACCCTCGTAAACAGTTATTTCATCCAAAATAGTCTCGCTACTAAATGGAACGATATTGTCCATGTCGGGGACATTATTTACGTCTTCTACGGTAAAAACTGTCGCAAAAAATTATTGAAAATACCCGCCATCGCCTGAGCGTCAGAAGCCAAAGCGCCGTTAACATCCACAAGAGGGCCTATGTTATCTTTTATCGGCTTACGATTATTGACGTATACAAAAAACTTTTTTGGATTATGTTTACTATCCGCAGCTATAAGTATCTCTAAATTACGATTAGCATTCCTAACTGATCTTTTAACCTGACGTCTAAGCTCGATATATCTATTAAAGTTAGCTGCCGTGCCATTGCGCTTATTAAGTCTATACGCTCTGTAACGCTCGTTTATGAACTCGCCTATTTCCCTAGCCCACCACTTGGGCCTACCATGATTTCTAGCGCGCTTGGGCCTACGAGGAATAAACTCCCTTTCAATATTCATAAAACTTTCTTTAAACGCCTCCCAATGCAAATTTGTGTTATTACCCATAAATAAGTTATCCCAGTCCACTACTCTCATCCTATCCGCAAAACTATCAAAATTGACCCAACGAAAATCAGGGACTTCTATTACGTTACTATCCTTAGTGTTTTCTAACAATAACTTAAACCTAAGAATTTGATGATCACTACATCCTAAATTCTCGCCTACTTCTAAACCTTCGACTATATTTTCGCCTTTCGTCATCACCAAATCTAAAATATTGTCACCGCGCGGTGGTTCGGTAACCATCTTTCCTAAAAAATATCTTCATAAACTCAATCAATCTCAAACCCTCCTCATTACCAGTAAAAATCTCGTAATTAACATTATGGCAGTTAAAGTCTCCGACAATTATACTATTCCGATTGTCAATAAAGTTACCAAGAAGTGAGTAAAATCTAGTATCGGTATCGATGGGTTGAACGGGAGGTCTATAAACAACAACAAAATTAAAACGCGCCCTAACTTCAACGCATATCGTATTAATTGCTGCCGGAAAATCTATCTTAACCTCGATAGCCCTAAGGGAATTACGAATGTACAGCAAAAAGCCGCCACCAATCCTATGTAACCTATCATTAGTAAAGAGTTTAAAACCTGGTATCTCAAGTTCCCCCAAAAAGTCCCGAGTCACGGTATTTAACCACGTTTTGTATTTGCCGGAATAAATTATCGCCTTAAATTCGTTTAATTTATTTCTAATACTACGCGCGTTACAATAAAAGACGTTTAAGTTATTTTTTACAAAGGGCCTGCGTTTTAAACTATTTTTCACGTCCTGCCCGATTTCCCCGGACCCACAACGTTTAAAGAAGGCTTCGACCTATACAGCTTTCGTACGTTTTCGTCAATTAACCTACCTAGCCTAGCATTACCTATTTTATTAAAATGCACCCCATCTTTTATAAAAAGACTAGGATCACTGAATTCGGACCACAGCTTTACGAAGGGTACATTCCTCAGCACAAATCTTTACTAATTTAGTATTCAAAAACATCGTTTTAGACGTAATCCTAAGACCCAAACCGTGCCTAGGTGTAATACCTAGAACTAAAGACCGATCTGACCTCGCCTTTAGGGACCTAATTAACCCCCTATATCTCTCCAAAAGGTCAGGCACTCTCGTATCGGGCCTATACTAGTCGTTGCCCCCTACCATCGTCACCAACATCGAGTGACGGGAGGCAACGTCAATCCTATCCACTTCGTCTCTAACTCTGTCAACCCTGGCCCCTAGGAGACAGACCCTCCTCCTCTTGGTTGGACGCCGTTCAACGAACTCTGTGTCCATATGGCGCACGAAAGAGTCCCCAATTAAAATAGTTTTCCCCTCATTCACGTCCCTTTCCAAATGGGCGAAAGGGTTTGAAACCTCGATAGGGATGGGGGATTCCTATCACCTAACGTACGCGGCCTAGCTCCACCCTTAACTTCTCTAAATCCCTCCCCATCTACTAATCTCGGACCAACCTTAACCCCTTCCTCAACTCTATCCAACCTTCCCGATAAGCTACCTAAAGTAGAAATTAGGTTACACACCTCACCCTTCAAATTACTAACGTCTTCAACGTTACTGATTCGGCTTTCGTCAACCGTAGCCCTACCCCTGCCCTCATCAAGCGTTGCAAGTCTTTCCGTTACCTCACGTACACTGCGTTTTAGGTCAACTATTTCCTCCCTTAAATCGCAAAAGAAACAAACTGATCTCTCGGTAATCGCCATATGACCGCCCTTATAATCTTTAAAATCCGAATACCACCGGTTTACCCCACACCTAACACACGACGCTTTCTGCGACGGCATCGCGCAAGTTAAATCAGTTTATAACCGTCACAAGTATTAGTTAAATTAAGCCGGCACGCTATGAAAACTTCTAAATCGCTAAAAACCACTAATATTCAATTACTTAACTATAACAATGTGAATATAAACGCAAGTATATAACATTCAAAACTTTCCAAACGTAAAATTATCAGCAATATGCAAAAGTAGAAGCAATATCAAAGAGCTCAGGAAATGCGTCCGTTCAGTACAGATTCTGGCTGGCGATTGTCATATGCGTACCCAGCTTTTTTTCCTGACTTAGAACCATTTCCTCAACCATGGCAATATTTTCATCAGTGCGAACTTCTTTTTCTTCCACTACCTTTGGTTCTAGCCAGTTCTATCAATTTTACAAATATTTTTTCCTACACCAGAACGAGTCCATGGTTTATTTGGAAACATTTATATAATTTTTCTAGCATCATAGTGTTTCTCAATACTATATGAAAGCATTTTTGATAGGTGATTAAATATTTCTGAAAAATCTGCAACAAAGATAAATAGAATACATTAAAAACAAATACAGTGTTATGAATACATATAGAAGTGCTACATATAAAAGCAAATTATTTATTTAAATCTTTATAAAAGCAAGCAAATCTTGACAATAGTAAATATAATAGTTGATAAAAGCAAAAGCTTACTTTTTTATGGGCAACCAGGTATATATATATAATATATATATATATATATGACTTACTTGACTTATGTCCCTTCTGAGGTTTCAGGTAGGGTCCCATCTGATATGTCGGTATTGCCTCCACTCGTCTCGATCCCTCGCCAGATCCACCAGCTCTCTGGTCGTTAAACCTTCATTAGTCTCGCCGAACCCCCGCAGCCATGTCCGTCTCGGTCGTCCTCTCGGGCGGTTTCCGTGTACTCGTCCATGCAGCGTCATTCTTGGCCATCTCTCCGCCTCTATCCTCTCAACATGCCCGTACCATCTCCTCTGTGCATCGTGCACTCTCTCCACTATATTCCGTTCCACTCCAGCCATTTCCCTCACTCTCTGGTTTGTCACCCTATCCTCCTATCTTATATTCAATATTCTCCTCAGACAGTGCATCTCGAATGCCAATAGTTTCTTCTCTTCTCTCTTTTTCATTACCCAGCATTCTGATCCATATAAGGTTGCAGGTATCACTATTGTTTTCAGCAGTTGCAGTTTAAGTTTTCGCGTGATGTTTCGGTCTTTCCATACCTTTGTCAGCCTTCTGAAGGTAACGTACCCAAGTCCAACTCTATCACTCACCATCTTGAATGTATCTCAGTCTTCCGTGAACCGTACTCCCAAGTATTTGAACGAGTCCACTTGTTCTATCGCTCCTGATGACAACCTTACCTGCATAGCTTCTCCTCTTCTTCCCATCTTCATTGACTTTGTTTTATTTTTGTTAATAGTCATCTTATACTTTGTACACGATGTTTCCAATCTGTCCACCATTTCCTGCAGTTGCTCCACCGATTCCCCCATCAGCACGATGTCGTCTGCGTATCTCAGGTTATTGATTCTCTGTCCTCCAATCTCCACACCGCCCTCAAATCCCTCCAAGGCTTTTTTCATTGCCATCTCAAGGTACAAGTTGAATAAATGATGCGAGAGGGGGCACCCCTGAATCACCCCGTTTTCCGTTCTAAAGCTTTCTGCCACTATTGTTCCCTTCCTCACCACTGCTTGTGTCGACTCATTCAATCCTCTGATCAGTTGGCTCACACCATCGTCCAGTCCATAAAACTCCAGCACTGCCGTCAGTGCCTCTCTTCAAACCGAATCAAAAGCCTGTTGAAAATCCACAAACACGCAATATATATCCCTGTCCATCTCCCACATCTCCGTGATCTGCGAAAACGTGAACACCTGATCAATCGTCTCCCTACCCGGTCTAAAACCTGCCTGTTCTTCTGTTAGGATTGCCCTTCTCTGTTGCTAATTCTCTTCTGCAGTATCTTGGCTAGCACCTTGTATGAGTGAGGCAGCAGGCTGAAGGGGCGGTAATTCCCACAAAGAATTATATATATATATATATATATATATATATATATATAATATGTTTGAATCCTCCGTCTATGGCCCTGGGTGGTTCGAATCGACGGGGGTTCTTGTTTGGGAGGCAGCAACGGATATTTCTTCTATAACATTCTAATTCTTTTCTCTCGCTAAGGGTCGACAGTTGTTAATTCTTCTCTTTCTATAATACTCTGATACTTTCTCTGATACTAAAATTATCGACTTTTCTTTTATAACTTATCGACTTTACTGACTAAGTTCTTCTGAAGGTAGCCCAACTCGAAGGGGAAAATAAAAAGTTTCTCTTACTGTAATTTACTTCTAAAAAATGTACAGGTAGTGCTCTGAATTTACAGGGGTAGAGGTTCGACCTCTTTCGACCATGGCTCAGGCCGGAATCTAAAAAAATTAAGGAGGCAAGGGGCCTCTGCCCCCTCCTCGCAGCGAGGCTGCTAACAAGGGAGTGTTAATCGAAGTAATCGAAGTGAAGTCTAAGAAGTGACATTATTTTACAATTACATGATTTATATATTATCTAAATATTGGAGGAATGCAGTTGAAGGTTAAGTTTCCCCCCTTTTAAACACATGATCAGATGAAAGATTCCAAATAAAAATAAAAAAAATAAAAATAAAAAAAATAATCGTATTTTTTGCCGAGTCTACATTTCTGAAGGCGATATCATTTCGTAGTAGTACATAAGTACAATTTAAGTACATTACTGAATACATTTTCGTTTTGGTTTATTACAATTATGATTGCGATTATGGATTACTTCACATTCGCTTATGATTGTCCATTACAGTTTATTAAAGTACATTCTTACATTATATATTAAATCATTACATTTAATTACAGTTTCATTGAAGTACATTACAAGTTATTATTAATTACAGTTTCATTAAAGTACATTACGTTATATTAAATTAAAGTATTACAGTTAATTACAATTAAACAGTTACTATAACTTTGTTTTGTTTTTACAGTGTTTCATATTAATAGACAATTAAGATGTTAGAAATATAATACAAAGTACATGGGCACAGACGGTATGGATTTGTATACAACATAATATGTTATAAATTTGAATCAGAGCAAGAGGAGATATTTATCTTAGAAGCGTTCGATTTTGCTGTGATTAGCGAATTCGATCACTTACCTAAGCATTTATGAATATCTTGTGAGGGGTGAACGCACTTAAAAGAAAAAATTTAAAAAATACATGTGGACGTATTTTACATGTACGTAACACAATAGGTTGTGTGCGTAATATAGACACGCGTAAAATATGGACTGACAGGTTGATAGACATCAGTAGACAATAGGTAGGACACAACATAAATAATGATGTATAGAGAATAAAGTTTTTTTATTATTATTATTGAAGAATTTACCATACATTGAATACGGAAGATGTCCAAATACTAAGCACGTGATTCAGTGAACAAGGTATGGGAAACGTAAAGAGAATTAAGTTATTTTATGACGTCATAGTGTATAAGTCATTATTAGAAAAGATGAATTAGAGAAATACAGAATAAAGAAGTACAAATCGAAATTCTATCCAAAACTCGCTTAGGCGATTTTGGTTTCTCATGTTAAAATGAATATGGATTATTCGTTGTTCATTTTTACACACACATATATATATATATATATATATATATATATATATATATATATATATATATATATATGCGAGATGAAGGATTTGGGTCAGTTAGGAGATAAGATAAAGGGATGGTAACTATAAAAATAAAAATATAAATGAGATAGTGTGATGTCATATTATGAAATTTACCGGCCACCATTTCAATACCAAGAACTTAAAAGTTAATAAATACGAACAAACAAACAACAATTAAGCATAAACTGGAAAATAAATATATACATGACGTACAGAGGCCACCAACAACACGATGAAGTAGTAATAGAATATATGGTATATGGTAAAGTGGAAAAGTAGTGTGTATACTCTATATATGGTAGATGGAAGAGTGGAAAAGAAATAAACAAAATTTTAGTCTCTCAAAGTGATACAAGAGGTTGATAAGGGAGTGGGGATCCTGAAAAGGAAAAATAAAAATTGTGGGCGTGACATAACTTTGCATGTGTATATATGTATACCGAGTGTCCCAAAAGTCAGTTTACCGAAGAAAATGTTCTCCTAAGGTGAGTTTACTACAAAGAAAAAGCTTGTTTCATAAATATATTTACAAAACAGAAGAAAACAAAGAAAAAAAATTCTGAAACATATTTACAAAACATGAGAATAGTTCTGGTTACAATAACTGTTCAAAATGTTGTCCATGTTGTTCGATGCACATCTTGTATCTGTCAACGGTTGACCGGCAAATTGCTTTAAATAGTTCCTTATCAATGCTTAAGAGCTGGAATTCTTCACAAATGTAGTCTTTAAGGTCCTGAAGACATGCTGGCTTTTTGCTGTAAAAAAAATTGTCATAATGTTTAGAATAATCATCAGGAGAAAACATTTTTCTCGGTAAACTGACTTTTGGGACACCTTGTATATATGATAAATGCTAAAATGATACACCCAAGAAGATTTATGACGCATGCGAAAAAACAACTCCCAAATGTTAAGGATGAAGTAGAAAAGATAAGGGGAACCTCAGTATACATGTATGTATGGGAGATTGGGAGATGATAACGGGAAGGGAGAGTGAGGGTAATGGGGATGGGGATGATGAGAAAAATGAAAATGAAAATTATATATATATATATATATATATATATATATGTATATATATACATATATACCTTATGAACTTTATGTTTCGTGCGTTGGTTTCTCTTCACACGGATGTCAAGCTGGTGGCCCCGCCTCTAAGTCTGGCTTGGTGGAGGAGCGAGTTGCTTCCTTGCGCTCTCCACCGTACATAGCCAGGCACGCCCGGCTCATCTGGTACCGTCCTGAGCCAGGCATCCAGCCTTCTCTTGAAGACTTCAACTTTGATCCCCGTTACGTTTCTGAGGTCCTTTGGAAGCTGGTTGAAAAGTCTTGGCCCCCTGACAACCAAGCTATTTTTCTTCAGAGTTGAGGAGGTCCCTTGTTGTTTGAATGGTAATTGCGTTTAGTTTTAGGTTTGGTACCAGTTTTTCGATCCTTTTCCATATGTAGATTATGGTGTACCTCTCTTTTCTTCTTTCCAGGGAGTACAGATTTAGTTTACTAGTCTTTCCCAGTAGTTGAGTTCTTTGCAGCCATCAATCTTGGTTGTGAAATGCCTTTGCGTTTCTTCTAGTTTATTAGTTTCTTCCTTTTTATATGGGGACGTCAAAACTAAGCAGTATTCAAGTTTTGGTATAATCAGTGTTTTTAGCAGGGGAATCATTACGGTCCTGTCCCTTCTCTTGAACGTTCTTAGTACCTGTCCGGCGACTCTTTTTGCTTTATTTATCGCTATCTGATTTTGTGTTTCGAATTTCGCAACATCTCTCATTATTATCCCGAGATATACTGTATATATATATAATATATATATATATATTATATATATATATATATATATATATATACTGTATATATATATATATATGAATAGAAACGACATAAGTGTTAAGGAACGTTTCTGCACACGAGGAGGAGAGATAACGAACAATGAAAAATGAGGCGAACCGCCCGGGAATCGAACCCAGGGCCTTCCAATTGCCGGTTCGTTATCTCTCCTCCTCGTGTGCAGAAACGTTCCTTAACACTTATGTCGTTTCTATCATTTATATACTGCGCGGTCATTGCAGTTATATGCATATATATATATATATATATATATATATATATATATATATGTATATCCCTATATATATATATATATATATATATATATATATATATATATATATATATATATTAGGGTGGTCCTTTAAAACGAAAGTTGGAAATTTTATGCTCTCACCCCCCTAAATCTGTTAAAATATTAGGAAAAACAGTTCCTCTGAAAATATTATTGCAACTGAGAAATATTTAGAGTTCTACCAAGGCCTGCGAAGTTGTGACCGGCCGAATTAGCAATTTTCAATAATATCTTTTTTTTCAGCAATTATTGTATACATAAAATCACACACACACACACACACACACACACACACACATATATATATATATATATATATATATATATATATATATATATATATATATATATATATATATATATAATAACCATAGTGTTATTGTATTGTGAAGAAGGAAGATTTAATTAATTGAACGGAATATCGCGAAGATGATGTTTTACGTTACACCATCACCACATTTAATGTAAACTCAGTATGTCGCTTCGTTGTGCCGACAATGAAGCTCATATTGCTGACAATCCACGGTTCTTCTTTTCAAGAGATTAAACATAAGATCATCTGACTGCGTGTTACGACAATGTTATCTTTCGGTGAATGGCGTCTCCTCTATCAGTCCGTTGAGAGAATGGAATATTTATAATTCTCCACGAGGCAAAGGATAAAAGTGACATGTTGCCTTTTCACAGTTTTATTTCACACGGATAGTTCACTTTTAAGACATTAGATTTTTTGTTTTACAAAGCCATGTAAAACTGAAATCAATGTTGTATCACTACACTGGCTTAAAGAGTTATTAATGAACAATGGACCGGGCCGAACCGACTGCCCAAAGGGCGAGGGACCAACTACCTCCTCTCTTAGTGTTTGCCCTGGAGGAACTCCCATGGTGCCACGTTTATAAAGGATTATTAAAGTTGCAAAATCCTAGTCCAATAATGATAGAAAAGGAATTTAAAATTTTGGAGTCTCCATTTAAGATTATAGGTTTGGCAACTGTAGAGTTATTCGGGTAAAGAAGAAGCCAAATGATCCACTAAGGCATCGAGGCAATTTATAAAATATTAAAAATTCAAAGATTAATACTTTAATTAATACAGAATAATATCCTTAAATTTTAACAAAAATTTATTTCCTGTGGAAAACCTTTTCCACACATTGTTGGAAATTTTCAAGGGTAAGGTTATATTGTATTTGGTAGGGTCATTATAATAATCATGAAATCGTTATTTCTTTATGTAAATATGAATGGAACTATTGTAATACTGAATTATATTTGTTGCTAATCATTTATGTAGGTAATATTTATAACGCTAAGCATTTAATTATGTTGAATTAATAATTAAGAGGTTCGTATAGGAGGGCCTGTATTCGCCATTTGCATCTTTTCCTAAACACTTATGGGCTTTCTCAATTTTAACTTCCAAGTCCCGTGTAACGTTTTTTTTTTGTCTCTTCAGATGGAAATCAGGTATCGAAGTGTATTTGCTGGAAACTTTGGTCAAAGAGTTGAAGGGAGGAAAGCTGCTGTCGAACAGTCAGGTTCTTGGACTTTTTCTCACCTTCACCTCACCAAGAAAAAAATCATCCGAGCCGCGGCGAGTGAGGTGATCTTGGAGGTGACGCACTTTTGGGAGAGAGCTCGAGTACCCACTAAGGCAGCCCAACATTTAATTAAAAAGGTGGAGAAGACTTTCGAGGAGCGGACAGCCTTATAAAGGCACAGGGGGAGGAAAACAGAGGAAGAGAAGAAGGAACAAGAGTTTGTCGACCGGTTGGAAGATCTCTTCGACATCGCCCACGCCGATGCATTGAACATAATCACTATCCCTGAAGACCGCGCTTTCCTCCTCTCCTAGAGGGAGAAGGGGCGTCGCGGAGTCATGGCATCTATTGACAATGCTCTAGAAAGCAAACAAAAGCGAACTCATGGGAGGGTGGTGGCCAAGGAGAAGAGGCCTCTCGCTTCAGCCGCTTACCTGGAGGCGACAAGTACCGTAGTTCTGGCCTTGTCCTCCTCAAGCGGTGAAAAGGGAATTGATGAGGAGGAAGAGTTACAGGGAGCAGTGGGAGGAACACCTACCCCTCCAAAGCGAGCGAGGACAAACATAGTCTCTCCTGGACTAGCCGCTGTCCTCGATAAGACGAAAATGTCAGACCGAAGCGCTGTTTTTGTTCCCGCGGTAGCGGCGACGAGCCTCGGTCACGACGTAAGAGAACTCAACATCAACCGTTCCTCCATCCATCGCCAGCGATGGCGTTCCACTAAGGCAATCACTTCACTGCCTCAGGAGCCATGCACCACGGCGGATAGCTGGCGAAGATCCTGTACTCCTTGAAGGTGTGGATGTTCCGGAGCCAGTTCAAGCTCACGAAGAAAGAGAAACTGGCATCCGAGACTTCTCCGTCTTTGCCACCATAACATACTTGCAACTTTGGATCGAGGTTCCCTTGGCAGCTGCTGCTCCCCTCAATGATCTCAACTTATTGAAGCAGCTCCTGAAGTATCTCCATCCCGCCATCTCGACCGTCGCCAGCAAGAAACTCTCCGTTCACCTTTGGCACCTCCCTAAAGAGTTGGTGACATTGGCGCTGTTTGATCGAAGGGAACCAGTGGAAACAAAGAGAAAGATGGTGGAGGCGCTCAATGTCGAGGAGGAGGAAGACTTAGAGCATACCCTAAAGCGTCCACGGGTTGATTTGAGTACCGTATACGAGCAAGGTCTTGAGAGCTTCGTAACGAGGAATTCCAGGACTCTCTTTGACTGGCTGAACCTGTCGACGGAGTTCCTCAGCACGGACCCAGAATCTTAGATTCTCAGGGACGACTACGCCGCATTAGCGAGAGTGATCGAAGACCTCGCCGTTGTCAACGAACACGCCGATCACGACGTCGCCCCTCCCCAGGCATACAACAAGGTGTTGACAAAGAACGGGGAACAGCTGCAGTTCCTCCTTCAGGTGGTGGGTGATCACCAGCGGCTCTTCCTGGACAGCCTGAAGAGCACCTTGATGACGTTGATGACGGAAACCAAGCGGCAATGAGTGGATTGGCCTCCATATGACCTCCATCTCCCAGCAGAAAATACCCAGCGCTGCATGGGGTGGACATGAACACTACGGTCTGACTGTTTTTAAGTATCATAAGAAGCCATGTTGGTTACTTATTCGCTTAGTACACGAGAACATAGACACCAACCCAGTATAGTAAAACTTCAACCCTGTTGGTCGACCTCTAATTGTTAACCAAATCAAACCAAATTTTGCATCGAACCTTTCAGCTCAAGCAAAACAAATTTGGCGGGTGAGAGCTTAAAATTTATCAATTCTAATTTTCACCCCTATACCTTAGGGCAGTGATGCAGAAACCCTTGCCCGCGGACCAAATGTGGCCCCCACGGGTCTTTTCAATTCAATGAAAAAGTTAGAATATAAAAGTGACCCAATTTATGACTTTTGAAAACGTTTTCTCTGAAGGGAGATGGAAAGTAAGTAGGCTAATACATTTAGTTATTTTCTTCGCTTGGCCCTCACATCAAAAAAGTTTGTGCACCACTGCCTTAGGGTATATATATATATATATATATATATATAATAAAAATAACCACGAAGGAAAAAGAAAACACGAAATAGTGCACAAGCGCTTTCGTCTAATGACATCCTTAGGAACACTAAAATTAATAAAAAATTCGCAACTATATATAGGTCACAAAGAAAAAATTATATAAAAAAAAGATAATATGATTGGTGCACAAACGTTTATAGGAGAAGCATACAAATTTATATGGGAAGGCTACCAGAGTTTTAGCTCCTTGCCCTTCTCGTCTAAATCCGTTCTAAACGAATTCAAAACAACAGGATCAAGAGAAAAAAGACCCTCGCTAATGATGAAATTGTTTGTAAGATAAATAATGGCAGACTCAAGTATATTTCTATTAACAATGTATGATGGCAAACGGGAGAGGAATTTGGGGTGCTTTGAAACATGCCACTGGAGGGGCCCCGGAAGGCCTTCGCCCTCGTTATAAGGGGGCCCCGTTCCTTAAGGTCCTCACCCCATTTATGGGACCTCACCGTCCTTAATGAAGGGCACGTACCCCTTGCGGGGTCCCCTTCTCCCATTAATAACAATACCACACAAAATAAAATTAGAATAAATACAGTTAATTCAATGCCATAACTTCTTTCCACAGTAGTTGTTGTTGTTGTTGTTTAGCCGATCAGCCCACCTGAACGAGCAAGCCAGCGGCACGCAGGTAACCGATCGCCCTCTCTGGAGTGGACCAGAGGTTCAGCGCACCAGTGATGTTGTGTTGTGTTCGTTGTTGTGCTAAAGCGGTACAGTCTGTCATAATGTGTTCAACTGTTTGTGGTGTGTCCTGGCACAGGTGGCAGGTGTCGTCTATGGAGTAGTCTACTCTGTGTTTATATGTCTGTAAGTTGGGATAATGTCCACAACGTGCTAAGTTAACTCGATCCGATCTGCTCAGGCTGGTCTCTGACCTGTCAGTGGGAGGCGGCTTCGCACCTAGGACCGCATTCGGACCGAGTCGTGTCAGTGCTTTGTGGGTTAGGTGTGTGTGTGTGGGTGTATGTATTTTCTGTACTGTGTGATGTCTGTTGGGCGTGGTATGGAATGGAGTATTTGGTTATAATGTCTCTCTGGTGTTACCTTAATGGTGCGAGTGTTGGAGCATGATTGTACATGTAGTGGCAAGGGTGTTGGTTAGTTGTCGCTGCTGCCATGAATTGTGTTCCCCTCATATCTAAATGTTCCCTAACTTTCAATATTTTTGTTTCTGTGTGCAGGTGTTCTATTGGTGTTGTTTGAGTATATCCTGTAATGATACGAAGTGCGTTGTTTTGTATTGTCTGTAAGGTGTTTATGTGTGTGTTTGAGGTAATGGGTACCCAGTATAGGCTAGCATAGTCCATAACTGAGCGAATATATGGTTTGTATATGAGTAATGTTGTTTCCTGCTGGTATCCAAAGTTTGTGCCTGTTAGTACCCTAAGCGTCTTAAGTCTTGACGTAAATACCGTTTATGTATCTTTATAGGTTATTTGTAGCGGTGTCCATGTTGTTGTGGGTGGGTGTTAGAGTGATGTCATCTGCATATGATGATAAGGTAAGCTTGTTATTTATGGGTGTTGGAATGTCATGCATGTATAAGTTGAACAATGTTGGTGAGAGAACAGAGCCTTGAGGGACCCCGTTCGGAAAAAGCTTGTTTTTGGATGACTTGCCATTAAATGTGACATGTGAGTATCTTCCTGAAAGATAGTTGCTCAGTAAGGTAGGTTGATTTTGGAACTGTGATCTTGGACTAGTCTAGATAAAAAGGTATTAATGTATAAAAAACGTTGCACCAACTCATATTTGTGAAAATGATTGTATTTTTTGAAGATTGTTAATTATTTTTAAGTTGTAAAATTGCCGAATTTTACGCGTAAAATCGCGCGCGCGGCATTCGCGCAATGTAAACAAACAAAATATCGGACCTTATTTCACCAAAATAATCAATTAAAATTCGGCTTTTTTAAAAAAACGATGCTTGAAACTTATTGTAAATGCATTATAGATGTTTATTAGTGTATTATTTTGTATTTTTTAATGATTTTTACCTATAAAATGTGTATTAAATTAAGTTATTTTATGATGCGTTCATTTAATTGTGTTTATTTTCAGATATTTCATAAAAATGGGTAAAAAACCGAAGTCTGCAGTGTTAACTCGAAGTGATAGTGCCAAAAAATTCAGTGGCCAGCCTTCCCCTTTGGATAAAACAGAGCCTCCTACCCTCCGCCAAGTTATTCAGTACAGTTATTTCCCCCAAAACAGCCACCCGGACTTGAAAGACTATGATATTGTTAAAATGATAGCAAAGGATGTGATTGAGATCTGGCAGGCAGTGAACCCGCCGCTGCCCCTGTATGAGGAATATTATGTAGTGAAATTGGTGGATAAAGTGTGCTTCAAGAAAGCAAAAGAGATAAACAGGAAATCTCTTTCTACAGTCCAGGAGCAGAATCTGGAGGAAAAGCTGGATAAACTTTTTGACATTTCTGCTTCCACCTGTAAGCTACCTGTTCGTTCCTGTGATGACAATGCTGTGAAGTGTAAGAAAGAAAATTGTCAAACACAGCACATAATCTGCACTTGTCCTCCCAGTAAGAAGGTAATGCTATTATTTTTTTAACTTTTAACTGTCCTAACTTAGTGCGATTAGGTGCCTTTTAAATGGAAGGAAATTCCATGCTTGTAATTGAAAAATATCCACATTTTCCTCCTGTAATCTTCCTTCCCCCCCACCCTGGTAATAGAAATTAATAATCAATTTTTTTTCAGGATTTTATCTCTTATTTTAGATCCGCTATTTAATATACTTTAATATTTCAGGTTCCAGTAGGGGAGAGGGAATACTTGAGAGATCAGAGGGCCAAAATAGGACCCAAGGGCTCTTTCCAGCTGGGATCTGTGGATAAAGCTGCTGTGAAGAGAGACCAGAGGGCTGCAGCTGAAGCAGAAAGATTACAGAGCCAGATTCAACAGCAGCAGGAAGTGGATTTGGCCACTTTTGCCTCCACACCTTCACAAGATATTTCTTTTGAATCCTGCTCAGGAGAATCAGGAGAGGTAATATATATTTTTTCTTATATCTTATCCCATTTTTACCCAAATTTATCCCTACTTTTTGTCCCTATTTCCCCCTTTTTCCCCCCATTTTCGTTTAAGTAATTTATTCTTATTTCCGCCCATTTTCGTCGATTTTTACCCATATTTTTCCCTACTTTTTCCCCTATTTTCCCCCATTTTCGCTTTAGTAATTTATTTTTTATTTTCATTTCAGCCATCTGGTGGTGAAGCTGAAGAGTTCAAGCCAAGGAGGCACCCAAGTGGAGGTTACAGCTTTTTGAAAAACCCCAGATATGCCATGGAACTGATCAGGGGTGATGTTTCTTCCAATCTTGGGGCAAGTCTTGCTAATGCCTTCCTCCTGGACTTACAAGCTATGGACCTGCTTAAGCCTGGCCTTGATGTGAAACAGATAATAGTTGATAAATCGAAAATGGACAGGGAAAAAGCTAGAATGAAAGTGAAAAGTGATGAAAAGCGCAATGAGGGTCTGGAAAAGTTAGTCTGTATTGGGGTTGATGGGAAAGTTGACAAGGACACTTTGCTCTACAGAGAAGTTAAGGATGAAAATGGGGAGACTAAGCTGAAGAAAGGAAAGGGACAAGAGCACCATTTGACTTTCACAAAGGAGCCGGGAACTGAAAGTGGAACATATCTTACTCACAGAGTCATCCCAATTAAAGGTGCGACTGGAGTTCTTCTTGGTGAAGAAGTTGCTAGTGTCTTGGAGGAGTTTAACAGTGTTCATACCCTGAAAGCTGTCCTCCTTGACAACACAAATACAAACACTGGCTGGGAGGGAGGCCTTGTAACAGCTCTGGAAAATAAAATTGAGCGGAAATTGCACACCATTGGCTGTTCACTCCATCAGAATGAGCTTCCTTTCAGAGCTGTTTCCAAGCATCTTGATGGCAGTACCAAAAGTCCCACTGCTTTCACTGGTCCGCTGGGAAAAACTGTGAAATTGACTACCAAGATCTGCCACAAGTGGAATTCACCAAACTCAGTGGCCCCCTGGATGACATGGAATTTGCTGAGGAGACACTGAATGATCTCAGTAGCGACCAGAGGCTTCTTTTGGAGTATGTGCTTGGAATTTCTAGGGGAAAAGTCAACCCAAGATTTGCTGCCTGGAAAATTGGACCATTAAACCATGCAAGATGGTTGACTTTGGCAATTAGATTGATGTGTCTGTGGACCAGAGGTGCTTACCCTCCAGAACTACAAGATAAGCTTTACCAGGCCATCAAGTTCATTGTGGAAGTGTATGCAGTCAGTTGGTTTGAGATCAAAAGGGACAGCAAGTTCCACAATCAGCAGCTGTACATCTTCAACATGATCCAGAGGATCAAGCAGCAGTCTGAAGAAATCCAGGGTGTTGCTTTCAAGAACCTGAAGTACAATGTTTTTCCCTTGCTGCCCGAGAATGTGCTGTACTCCATGATGAAGTCTGATGACTTGGAAGTGAGAGAAGCTGTTCTCAAGAAAATTCTGTCCATCAGGTAAGCATTTATTAATTTAAAAAAATGTGAAAAAAAAATTTGATTATGGGGATTTATTTAATAAAAAAAAGTCCGAGTTCTATAAATCCCCATAATCGAATTTTTTTCACATTTTCTTATCCCAATTTCCCCCCCTCCCCTCTGATAATGGAAATAATCTTACCTTCTTTCTGAAAAAAAATTCGATTATGGGGATTTATAGAACTCGGTTTTTTTTTTTTTTTAAATTTAAGTTAAATTAAATCAGCAATTCTGAGACTAATAGGGATTAAATCTTAAACTGGAATAAAAAATAAATTAATTATTATTCTTTCAGAAGTGGGAAGCCAGCCAAGAAGAGGCTGAAGAAGATCACAGCCATCAACATTGAAGCTACCCACTGGTCAGAACTAATCAACCTTTCTCAAAGTGGCATCTGTGAACCTGCTCTCACAGAAGACTTTTCTGACCAGGAGCTTCAAGAAGCATTGCTGAATGGCACCAAGCTGGAGCTGTCTGATCTGCCTTCACATTCTCAGAGTGTTGAAAGGGCCGTGAAGCTGACATCTGAAGCTTCCCATACTGTTTATGGACTCGAATCAAGGCACAAACACATTCTGGCCAAAGCCCTAAGCCGCCAGATGAGGCCTTCCCTTCCTTTGCTTCTAAGGGCTCTTACACTGAAAATTATGATGATCTTGGGATCTAAATGTGTCTATTTGACTCTGTACATGTTTCTTTTTCTTTTTTTCAATAAAATTGTAACTTTCTTCAGAATTTTTTTATGAAAATAGCATGATTTTTTCGGCCGAAAATTGCGAAAATGTGTATTTTTCGATACGATTTTTGGATGATTTTTGAAACGGTTTCCTCAAAAAACGGTTAAAGCTAGAGATCTGAAATTTTTTGCAGTTATTATCATATTAAGCCGTAATTATCTCGACTAGTCCAAAGTCGATATCTAAAAAAATGCGGAAAATCAACCTACCTTATATCTCAGCCTCCTTTTGGTGTTATTGTGCATGTTTGTGTTGAGTATTTTGTTTATGAGAGGGAAGCGTGGGATAGCATCAAATGCTTTACTAATGTCTATTGTTGCTAATAGTGTACGTTAAGCTGGTCGTCTGGAATTGATGCCATGTATGATGTGCTGCGTGAAGTTAGTGAGTAATGTCGTGGTTGAGTGGCGAGGTCTGAATCCATGTTGAGTAGGCGATAGTGGTACGTGTGGGTTGGTGATTTGTAAGATTAGTCTTTCTGTTACTTTGGAAGGTGAGTATAGTAAAGTAATGGGTCTATAGGAAGCTGGTTCTGTTGGATTTTTGTTTGGTTTGAGTAGTGTAATAATTTTACCTGGTTTCCATATGTTAGGAATAATACAGTGTTGGTATGAATATGTGCTGATGTTTGTGAGAGCTAGTATTCCCTGTGGGCCGAAGTGTTTAAGGTGTATGTTAGATATGTTGTCTGGTCCAGTAGCCTTCGAATTCTTAATGTTTTTGATGATATTGGTGGTCTGGTCTGTATTGAAGGGTGTAATGGTCGTGTCGAGTCTGTAGGTTTTCCTGTGTTTGGCTGTTTGTCTGTCTGCGTGTTTCTGGTTGTTGTTTCTGTTTAAGTGACTTATCTTTGCGTAGTGATTAACTAGAATGTTAGCTTGTTGTGTATATGTTGGGATATTATTTTGGCTGCGTGTGAGGTGTGAATGCCGCTGTTAGAGTGGGTAATGCTGTTTATAGTGTTGCATAGCCTGGATGTATCTGTGGGGTGGTTTAGTGTTGTTATGAATTCCCTAAATGTTTCTGTTTGTTTTTCTTTAAGTTTGTTGTTTATTTCTGTGTTGAGCTGTTGTATCTGCTGTTTTATGGCTTCTGTGTGTGGTGTTTGTGCGTTATGTTTGAGGCTCTTACGTTGCCTTATGAGGTGGGCTATTTCTATAGTGCAGGGATTCTTAACCTGGCGTTCGCGAGCACCAAAGTGCTCTTTAAGTTGTGTAAAGTGCTCTCCACCATCATCTAAAACTTTGCTTGCGAGCACTATAGTGAAACCCTTGACCCCTCCTGCCTCATAAAAGCAATTTATTTTATTAAACGTAGCAATGAATGTTTAATGTGCATAAAAAGTTAATTAAGGTGCATGAAAAGGTTAAGAAACCCTGCTCTAGTGTAATTTGGGTTGTATTTCATAATGTTGCCCTTGGGTATGTATTTGTTTGCATTATTGATGATCTGATTAAATGTAATAAATAACAGTAGTAAATACCACAGTAGTATATAACAAATAAGTAACTAAGTTTCTGTAACGCAGTAATTGTACAGATATTACTTGCTATTATTATTATTATTATTATTACACTGGGCAACAAAAAAATCTTTTTTCGTGTCCCAAGAATGAAAATACCTTATTCTTATAGTATTTTCTGTGCTGAATCCAAATAAGTTTGTAAAATTTCTCTATCAGGTCTGGTTTTTGTGTGACATGCAATTTAATTTTTAAAAACCCATATTGTTACATACTTATTAAAATATGATCGAAAAGACATACCTGTAGTTTAAAAAGTAGCTCGTTTTGATTTTCTGCTGTGCTTTGCCTCAGGCATGTCTCTCTTAAGAGTCCAGCAATAGTCAGCCAGCATACTGGGGCTCCATTTGCCTTGGTAACGGTTTTCCATGGCAGAAATATCCTGATGAAAACGCTCACCATGTTCGTCGCTTACCGCACCCAGGTTTTCCGGAAAAAAGTCCAAGTGAGAGTCCAAGAAATGAACCTTTAATGACATATTGCACCCCATTGCTTGGTAAGACTTAAGAAGATCTCCTACTATTTCAGGATAGTTTTCGGCCTTGTGATTTCCCAAAAAAAAGTGCAGATACTTTTGAAACTCTGCCACGCAGCTTTCTCAACTTCATTCAACTCTCCTTCAAATCTCTCATCTCTTAACAATTCTCTGATCTGAGGGCCTACAAAAATGTCTTCTTTAATCTTGGCATCACTGATCCGGGGAAACTTATTTCTCAAGTATGTGAATCCTGTTTCCGCTTTATCCATCGCTTTAACAAAGTTTTTCATAAGTCCAAGCTTGATATGCAAAGGAGGAAGGTACACTTTCTCAGGGTCAACAAGTGAACTATTCACAACATTTTTCTTGCCTGGAACAAGTGAGGTGCGTTTTGGCCAATCCTTCTTAACGTAGTGGTTTTGCTTGTCCCTACTGTCCCCCCACTCACATAAAAAACAACAGTACTTGGTGTAACCTAGCTGCAACCCTAGCAAAAGTGCAATGACCTTCAGATCTCCACAGATATTCCACTTATATTTCTGATACTGAAACTTTTCTAAAAGCAACTTCATGTTGTCGTATGACTCTTTCATGTTTGCAGCATGTGCAATAGGTACAGAAGGAAATTTATTTCCGTTGTGAAGAAGGACTGCTTTCAAGCTGACTTTTCAGGAGTCAATGAACAATCGCCACTCATCCACGTTATGTTCATGACCAAGAGCCCCCATGACTGAATTAACATCTTTACAAAACACAAGTCCATCTTCATGGGAGAACCATTCTTTGAATTCATCATGGCGGCTGCGGAAAAAACAAACTTTAGTGTCACGTTGCAGTAGATTCCAACCCTTTAATCTTGAACCTAAAAGTTCAGCCTGCTTCTTAGATAATTTCAAATCACGAACTAGGTCATTTAGATCTCCTTGTGACAGTAAATGTGGTTCATTGGAGGAACAGGTAGCCTGGAATGTTGGATCAGAAATGTCTTCATCTTTTTCCTCGTGATATGCTACAGCTACGTTTGATTCCTCATCACTTAAACTTACATGTTCAGGAGGATTTGGTACTGGAAGTTGAGCACTGTGGGGAACTGGTCTCATTGCAGACGGTAGATTAGGGTATTTCATAAGGCTCTTTGTTTTTGAAGTGATCCCCTTTGTATTTACCAGGCAGAAATAGCAGTCTGTTGTGTGATCTTTGGGTTCCCTCCAAATCATTTGAGTAGCAAATGGCATGTGACGTGAACCGTTTAGCCATCCTGTAAGTAGTCTTACACATGTCACCCAACAAATGTGAGGGGCCCAACTCTTGTCCTGATCGCCTACTTTACATCCGAAATAAAGTTCATAGCATTTTTTTACTAATGGTGTAAAGTTACGTTTCTGGGATTTTAAAGTTAGATCACCACATACATAACAAAAGGAATTAGGATGATTCAGACAGTTCCGCGGCATTACAAAACATCTATATGAATACAACACTGGTGTAAAATTAACAAGAAGCAACAGACACTAGCTGTTAACACTGTGACATTTACAAGCAGACTGACTTGGAGCTGCTCTACACACAGAAACTAGGCTCATGTCTGAACAGGTACAAACATGTTTCAACCTGCACAGTCTGCTGCTCCGACCAAATTTATCCTGCCAGCATTATCAGAACTTTCTCCCCAAAGGAATAAATTGTACTAATTTTACAGAAAAATTAATACAACATATATATTAATATTAATATATTTTATTATAGTTATATTAATTAATATAATATATTATATTTATTATTTTTATAATGTTTTATATTATAATATTGTTATATACTTAATTATATATAATATGTTATTATTTTTTTATCCGGTGATCATGCTAAATGAGGCAAAAATGAACATAGCGTCACAAGTAAACTAAGCCTGATAGAAAAAATCTGATTTCATATTTAGATTCAGCATGAAAAAGTACACTTAGAACACCCATCAGAACCCTTGTGACAAAATTGTTGTTGACCAGTGTTATTATTATTATTATTATTATTATTATTATTATTATATAGCTCAGCACTTGTCTTTTTATTTTATTCCTCCTTTGTCTATAATTAAAAATTTACTCAAAGCTACTATTTAATAAGAGAATCACCGTCTGAGGTTAAAGAATAATATGTTATTTTCTTGGCTTATTTCAATTTAAATAAGCCTACCAGCAGTCCCATACCTTAACAGTATATAATGCACACACAAAGACACACACACACACACACATATATATATATGAAAATTATTTCACGAAGGTAACACGTGAAAAAT
>JAJOZX010003124.1:365000-465000 GCA_023014485.1 Bathynomus jamesi
TTAGGCCTACAATACAATAAAATGTTGCTACACAGCTTCATTTTCTTATTGTTGTTAAATTTTTGTACGGAAATCAAAAAGGAAAAAAAGATTGAAAGAATTTCAAGTTTTTAATTTGGGATGTATTGTTGAAGGAAAATACACACACACACGCACACACACACACACACACACACACACACACACACACACGATTTCTTTGCAGGTTATTCAGAGTGTAAGGCTGTAGGTTTGTATCTGATGTTTTAATATCTATGCATTCTCGTGAGACTAGAAGTAGAATCATTAGGTTTAGCTGGGTTTAGCCAGTATTTTGGTATCTAGACTTATGACAGTTTATCCTATGCAAGCATATTTTAGATATTAGTAAACACATTTAACATAGAAAAATGTATTGTGATTATGAATAAGAATCTTTTTTCCTTACTATAATCTTACGGCCATATTTAAGATTTTGTGCAGAGATTGCATATTTCAAGCATTATTATTATTATTATTATTGTTATCATTACGATCATAAAACTAAAACATAATTTTTCCCTAAATTAAAGTATTGAATCTCTCTATTTAAGATCGCTGTGAGGACGAGACCAAAGCACATTTGAGGTACATGTAATTAACAACCTGGTCAACCCTTTTGGGGAACTAACATTTAAAATCTAACAGGCTTTTCTCAGAATTTATTGTATAACTTCAGTTATGATATGGATTATACGAATATTTTAAATCAAACGTTAAGTTATGCAATAAAATTAGCCTAGTCTAATTCATTTTAGGATTCTCAGGTGTTAAGAGATTATGTATTACAATCCTTACCTCAGTCTATAGCTACTTAACTTGCAAATGTCATGTAGAACCTGCATTAAATCACATAATAGACCTAGATACTGGGCTTATCAAACTTTTGGTAGTGAATATCGATCAGAGAGTAAAGACATCTAGGTAATGAATAAACTAGTAGGGCTCCCCGCTCCGGTTCTTTTAGTGATAATTCTGATTCTGTACTGACATTTAATAGTTGCCTTCACTTGTCCCATAGAAACAAACAAACAAACAAACTCTTTAGTTCAGGATGAACAGGTACAAACATTATATAAGTGGGCCGATTAAGAGATAGGTGTCTGAAGCACTGACTAAGTAGCCCAGCGAATCACTATGCATAATGAACATAAATTGCCAACTCCAATGCTTCCAGATTTGAGATTTATAAAATATATCGGCGCCCAGTCCACTAACCATGACTTCTATTATCTTACTGAGTGGCTCGCCAAGCCTAGTGATAGATATAAATACAAAATTGCGAATTCACAGCCGCCTTTTCGACCTCTGGAACGAGTACGACGAGGGCAGAAGGAGCGCCTCCCAGCTCCTGAAGGCATGCGTCCGCATTTACAATCCAGATACACAGTAGGACATCGTCTGACAGACAGGGACTGCAGCATTTAATTATGTGAACCCACCTCACCTTTGTTCACACTGTAAATATATACACATGTATGCAATGTAAATATATACACATGTATGCAATGTAAATATATACACATGTATGCAATGTAAATATATACACATGTATGCAATGTAAATATATACACATGTTTTAGATTGTGTGAAAGCACATTGTATGATAAGTACCTCCCTATTTTAAAATTGTATAATTTCCCTTTCTTACTTAATTTTAATGAAACAAACTGGAAATTATTCAGTATTTATTGAGGTTTTCATTCACAAACATTCACATGCACTTTACACTTCCACATATGCTACTGCATTATCACAACATTTCCTTAGACGAATAGGTATGTTGTCCACTGCTCCTCTTAACATGCGTTTAGGAACATCGTTGAGAACATGGTTAATTCTTTCCCCCAGTTCATCAAGATCTTTAGGTTTATGGCGATAAACTTCTTCCTTAGCCCAACCCCAGAGAAAGAAGTCACAAGGTGTTAGGTCTGGGCTGCGAGCAGGCCATCCATGCGCACCCCGTCTTCCAATCCATCCTCCTGGAAACTTGTTATGCAGCCATGCCCACACATCATTAGAAAAAAGAGGAGGTGCTCCGTCCTGCATGAAATAAAGATTATCAATGTTATTCCATTGCGAAATCATTGGCCATACACGATTTTTCAATATTTGCAGGTATCTTTCAGCATTCATTGTGTCTCGAATGATAAAAGACCCAACAATGGTTCTGGATGCCACACCACACCAAACCGTCAGCTTTGCCCGGCAGAAAGCTGACTACAGAAAATTTCAATAAATACTAAGTAATTTAGTTTGTTTCATTAAAATTGCGTAAGAAATAGGGAGTTAAAATTGGGAGTTACTTATCATACACTCTGTTTATATTTTTTGTGTTGCGTTTCTAACTTGTTAAAAAAAATAAAATAAACGATATGTCTTACAAATGTTTTGTACTTTGTTTATTATTATTATTACACTAGGCAACAAAGATTTTGTTACAGAAGACCAAATAGGTGCTCCTAGCTAATTTCGGTATGCTGATTTCAAATCTATAATTAGATGTTTTCTATCACGTCTAGATTTTGTGTAAAATGCAAATCACTTTTAGTAAAATTTTCTACCACGTCCAGATTTTGGTTTTAATCGCCTTAATGCCAGTAATATGAAACTTGCTTTTCAAGGTTAAAGCAATTTTTTTTGCCAACTATATACAAATTCGAACAATTTTGATAAATAAAATTTATCCCAAGTTGGCAACACTGAGTCAAGAGCATAGTAACGGGCAACGGCCCAACGGTCAGTCGCTACGTGACAGTCAAGCAGAACGGTTGTTGAAGCTCTCTGCTGATGAGCAAGTGACAGGTTGTGGTGACTTGTGTGTTTTTATAGCATTTGTTTTGTACTACGGTGTGTATTTCTTTTTATTTTGCACATCGTAATAATTACTTTCTACGTTTTTTCAGATATTGTATGGTAATTCAAAATGGCATCAAATAGACGTGCTTCTGTAAATCACCCAGACAACTTCTGCTTTGTCTGTGGACAATATACACCTAAGCCACAACGTAGAAACATAACAACAAAGATTAAACTTGCCTACAAGTGTTATTTTGACTGTAAGTTAGGAGACCAACAGAGGGACTGGGCACCACATATTTGCTGTGCACAGTGCAATGCAATGTTAATAGCTTGGATGAATGGTAAAAGAAAAGCTATGCCGTTCTCAGTCCCCATGGTTTGGCGTGAGCCGAAAAATCACTTCAATGATTGTTATTTTTGTTTGACAAAGATTGCTGGTTTCACAAAGAAAAACAAATCAAAGATCACGTACCCAAACTGCGAATCAGCAGTGAAACCAGTACCACATGATGAAACAAATCCACCACCAGTTCCACCAGCAACGATAACAGACAGCAGTTCATCTGAAGATTCTGCTAGTGATATAGAAACAGGGAAAGATGGCATATATGTTCCAGATGCAAATATTTCCCCACATTTGTTAAGTCAAGCGGAGTTAAATGACTTAGTGCGCGATTTGGAATTACCAAAAGAAAAGGCAGAGTTGCTTGGTTCAAGACTTCAAGAATTTAATCTTCTCCAACCAAACACCAAAGTTTCCCATTTCCGCCATCGCCATTTGCAGTTTTCATCATTTTACTTACAGGAAGAAAACGTTTGTTTCTGCCACGATATCAGTGGTCTGATGCAAGGGATTGGCTGTCGCTATGATCCAAAAGAATGGAGACTGTTCATTGACTCTAGTAAAGCTAGCCTTAAAGCTGTATTACTGCACAACGGCAATGAAAAACCTTCAATACCTGTAGCACATGCCACTGGCCTTAATGAGACTTATGAATCGATGAAACTGCTGCTAAGACTCATCAAATATAAGGACCACACATGGAATATTTGTGGCGACCTTAAAATTGTATCATTACTTCTTGGGTTACAGTTGGGCTACACAAAGCATATGTGCTTTTTGTGTCTATGGAACAGCAGAGATGACAAGAACCACTACAAAAAACATGATTGGCCATCTAGAACTGAACATGTTGTTGGTAAATACAATGTGAAACACCCAGCACTTATTGACCCTCAGAAAGTACATCTTCCACCACTTCACATTAAACTTGGCCTTATGAAAAATTTAGTGAAGGGTATGGATCATCAAGGTAGTGGTTTCCAATATTTAAAGGATAAATTCAAAGGAATATTGACAGATGCTAAGCTAGAAGCTGGAGTTTTCACTGGACCACAGATCCGCAGTGTCATCCACGACTCATCGTTTCCATCTAACCTAAATGAGAATGAACTAGGGGCATGGACATCTTTCATTGAAGTTGTCAAAAATTTTCTTGGAAACCACAAAGCTGAAAACCACCGTAAACTCGTAGAAAACATGCTTAAATCTTATGAAATAATGGGATGCAGAATGTCTTTGAAAATTCATTTTTTACATTCTCATCTTGACTTCTTCCCGGCCAACCTTGGGGCTGTAAGTGACGAGCATGGTGAGCGCTTCCACCAACAGATCTCAGTTATGGAAAACAGATACCAAGGTAATTTCAACCCAAATATGATGGGAGATTATTGTTGGTTCCTGCAGAAGGAGAGCTCGTCATCCTACAAGCGACAAAGGAAGAGGACACACCAAAGTTTCACTTAAGAACAGGAATTTGCCTTTCAGTAGTAACAACAAAATACTAACGCGCTTTGGGTGGATGGTTGGGCGCAGGGGTGGTAACTCCGCCAGCGGAATTCCGCTGTCTGTCTTAAGCCAGAATAAAGGAGGAAAGACATCCCTGTTCAGTAATTATTTAAGTATGCTTAACATAAAACGTGGCACGGAAAAATAGCTTAGACGGCTTTCGTAATAGAAGCGGGTGAGAAAAAAAATGAAAAATAGGGGTTTTCGGTTACACAAAATCTGGACGTGATAGAGAAAGTTTGATATCAGATCTGAAATCAGCATCAGCGCTTTAGTAGGAATCAGTAGTTCACGTGTCTGTAACAAAAAAAAAGTTGAAATTTGTTGCCTAGTGTTATTATCATTATTGTATAATAGTAAAAAGTACCCCATTTTTTCTTAATAAAGTTTCAATTTCAATTTCAATTATTTATTTACAGTATTTCTATATCTCTTAAATACTTGTTTTTTTCTGCATTTTCCAAATTTTCGAAATGATTTGCTTTTCTCTAACGAATATCGCAAGTTGACTTTGCGAATAGAAATATTATTCCGTGAAGACTAGATTATTGAAATTACAGTTGCGTCAGAACTTTATATATAGGGTATATTGTATAAAGTATATATTGGCGCCACTATATGCTTCCTCCGTTCATTAATATATATCATATTGGCTTGTAATCAAACTGGCATGTGATCGAACTGACCTGTGATCGAACTGACTGTGGTCGAATTGGTCTTTGATTGAACTGGCCTGTGATCGAACTGGTCTGTGGTCGAAACGTTCAGAAACGGATTGAGATCGGTGAAGCAGACCAAATTAGAATACCAAATTAACAGTACATTCACATATGAGCGATTCAGATGGTGCGGTTTCCGATATCTCCGACAGTGAAAATTTCTCTACACACATTTTTCCACCTACCTCTCGCCCTTCAAACATGCTTCCAAACACGCAAACACAAACTTCTTCAGCTCAAGCACAAGACAAGAAGATTCAAACAGCTCGCCAGCGTACATTAATTTAGGTAGACTTGTAAACATTGTCCATAGACAGTAACTTCGTTGAGCCACGCGTAAGACCTTCGATTGAGTATCGAGAGCAGCGTTTTTTGCGCGAAAACATCACAGACGATGACAAAAATTAGGGAACCTAAAAGGTTTATTGATCCTAAAGAGGGGAACGCCCATGATACAGTTACATATGTTCCATCTGTTAACTAAGCTACGACTTGGGACAACTTTAAAGTTAACTTGTTAGAATTTTATAAGGAAATATCGCTCGCACAACCTTTGGCCACATTAGAAGCTGTCTTCCAAGCCAAATGAAAGAAAGAAGAACACGAAGGTTTAAATAATTTTATTTCACGAACACATAAACTGTAGGAGAAACCTTCAGAGCCGTAGAAAATGCGTGCAACATTACATTCACTTTACAACAAAGAAACCTAATAGTATCAGCGACCATTTATCAAAACCTTCCCTCAGCTACTAAAATGAAATTTCATGAGTGTTTAGATATTGACAAACCAGCAAGCGAAGCCATAAATAAAACAAGAAAACGATACCCAGACTTAAAAAGCTAGAACTACCGGAAGGGTAGAGAGACCCCTATACACTACATTCAACATCAACAACCCCTTAAATCTAGGCCGATGCAGGGAACACCACTTCAGAAACGAGCTCCATTATCCCAGAATTCACGCCGTCCTCCTCAGTGTTTTAATTGTGATAATTTTGAGCACATGATGAGCCAATGTAATTATCTCACTTATTGCTCCCACTGTCATGAACATGGTCATTGTCGTGGTGACCGACAAAAATGTGCCGACAAAGCCCCATCAGGGTTCAGGCCCCTCTTCCAGAAATCAAATCACCAACGTTCCCAAAAGCTCTCCAATTTTCAGAAACTATTTAATTCCCAGCTTCAACAGAACTACCAAACAAATAAATCACGACCACAATGTCAATCACACTATTACCCTATGTCCAAACCCCAATATAATCGGCAAGGTTGGATGGTCCGGTAGAAGTGCCCGTTGAAGAATCAGTTTCTCCAGAATACGCTTTTCAAGAAGACCCTTCAGTGTATAATGATCTGACAGCATATGACTCAGGTCCGCCCACTGAAATCAGTTCAAGTCCTTTTTCAGATCCAGCTTTGGAGGCAGCAGTTAAGCTTCCCCCGTCCTAGACAATAATAATAAACTCCCAAATAATAATAATAAACTTCCTTGATAATAATAATAAACCCCTCTCTATAGGGTTCCACATTCCCACTTAATAACTTTTGAGGAACATATCCAGGACATGTTGGAGCAGGACGTCATTCAGCCTTCAGCTAGTCCCTGGCCCGCTCCTATGATTCTTGCTTCCAAAAAGGACGGGACATTTTGCCCTTGTATAGAGTTTAGACCCCTAAACCAAACTACCATCCTAGAAAGTTTCCCTATTCCAAACATGCAAGAAACAATTCTGAACGTAGGTAGAGCTAACTTCTTTTCATACCTCGACTTAGCATCAGGTTACTGGCAAATGGAGGACAGTCCCGAATCTCAGGTATTCACCGATTTTCTCACTAATCGAGACCATCACGAATTCCCTTCGAAGTCCGAAATGGGCCCGCAAATTTCTCGAGGTTGATGAATATAGTTCTTTCCGTCCTATTAAGCGTCGAGGCTGTAGTCTATCTTGACGATATTTAACAATAAATTGCAGCACAGATAAACTAAATTTAACCGCTCTCCTAGACACACGGGCACCTACAACGCTAATTAATAAATACACTTCAAAACAAACTTGCAACGTCTTCAGAATGTGCTATCACGTTTGAGAAAAGCACACCTTAAACTGAAACTTGTAAAGTTCAACTTGTTACAGGAATCCCTGGTATACTTAGGATTTCTATTATCATCCACTGGAATTAAACCTGATCCAGCCAAACTTGAAGTACTGGAAAGGTACCCTGTACCTATAGTAAATCCACTGACAACGCTCGTGCATTTACTGGATTCGTCTGATTTTATCGAAAATTTATCTCGAACATTGCTAAACCCATTACTAATTTGTTTCAGAAAAATGCTAAATTTATTTGGGAATCCAATCACCAGCATGCTTTCGAAACTTTAATCGGTAAACTAACCTGTCATCCCATCCTCCAATACCAGCATGCTTTTGAAACTTTAATCGGTAAACTAACCTGTCATCCCATCTTCCAATATCTTGATTACACCAAACCTTTTGTCATAGCCACGGATGCTTCCTCCTATGGACTAGGAGCCGTCCTATTACAGGTTGGAGATGGTGTGGAATTGCCCATTCCTTATGGCAGTCAGCTTCCCTCTGGACCTCAACGGAATTATTCTACGACGGACCGAGAAGCCCTAGCGGTATATTGGGCTCTGAAAAAATTCCGAAATATCGTCTACAGCTACGATATAACCATCAAAACTCAGGTATCTCTTCAAAGACAAACTACTTGAAGAACGGTTGAGTAGATAGGCTCCGTTGATTCAGGACTTCGCTGCAAAATTCGTATACAAACCAGGCAAACTTCACGTTATTCCAGATGGATTGTCGAGACTCAAGCCTGACACCCAAGTGAATGGGATAGAAACTCTTGCTGTGTTCGACCACGAATGTTTGCAATACTCCCAACAAGAAGACCTACACACCCGGAACATTTGTGCTCACCTGCAACAAAAGGAACCATCTAAGATGAAAGAGCAGTATAACTAAAAGATGGGCTCATTCATTTCAGAAACGAAGATGGAAACGACCTCGTGAAAATGCCAAAGGATCTTGTAGATATAGCCATTGAACTTTGTTACGACTCACCTTTGTATGGCCACATGGAGCCGGATCGCACCATGAAGAGTCTTTTCGAGCGATACCATTTTCTCGAAATGAACAAAAAGGTACATGAGTACATCGCTGAATGCCCGTCTTGTTTAAAACATAAAGGCAACGTACCATCCACTCCCATGCATAAATATCCAGTATGCCAACGGTCCTGGCAGAGAACCGGAATGGACATATTGGAACCATTCCCCAAAACATCAAAGGGAAACCAATAAGTCATCATTTTTACGGACCACTTCTCGCGTTACAGAGTAGTTGCCATTCCAAACCAGACCTCGGAAACTGTGGCAAGACCACTGAGTGAAACGCCTCCCTAGTTTTATTATAAAATTAAATGAATATTTTTTATAAGATTTAAGGATATATTTGTATATAAGACAAAATTTGTTTTTGCTTCAAATTTGGTTTACATATTTGAGTTTTTGTTAAAAGAGCGCCTAGCCGACAATACACGGCTTCGTGGTGGTTTTTTGCTACGAGAAGTTCAATAGCTTTGACTATTGGCTGTGCTGTTTTTTGAGACCTTACTGGTCTATTATGGCCTCATAAATGTATTTTAATACGTTAATGAGAAGATTAATAAATTTGACTGGATGTTGTATAGATAGCACAATGATAAATAACTTAGTTTATGCCGATGATATGGTGTTAATAAGTCCCTCTGTTAAAGGTCTGGATCGGCTACTAAAAGTCTGCGAAGTGTATTCGCAGAAACATGATATGCTTTTTAATGTTACAAAAACTAAGCTTATGCAATTTCATCCTAAAAGCTGTAATCAGCCAGCTGATATAAGGTTTAAAATGAATGGTGAAGTAATTAAGGAAGTACAAGAGTTTAAGTATTTGGGTGAAACTATTACCAGCTCCTTGAGTGATGACTCGGATATAAGAAAACAATCTCGAAGCCTGTGTGCTAAAGCGAATATGACCATAAGGAACTTTTGATTTTGTACAAGTGAAGCTAAAGACACTCTTTCGTACTTTCTGCAGTAATATACGGACAGCAACTCTCGGTGAATTATAGTATAAAAAAGGTTCCTGCAGAACCCTAAATTTGATGTACAACACGTCTTTTAGATTCTTACATAAATTACTCCCGAGATGCTCAGCTTCGCAAATGTTTTCTACCCACAATGTCCCCAGCTTCCCGGAGGTAACAAGACGTGCTCAATACAGTCTAATGCAAAGAATTAAAAGATCAACCAACCCGATTATCCAAGCTATCCATGAGTGTGGCCATTTATCCTCTAAGCCAGAGCTTTCCAAACTTTTAACGTTGGCGACAAACTATTTAAGCATATCAATTTTCACGACACATTAATTAATTTTTGTTATCAAATATCAAATATCAGATAATTTTTCAGTAGGTGGTTTATCTTGTAGCCGATTTTGTTGATAGAAAAATCAAAATTTTCAAAATACAAAAAACACTAATGTGTCGCGACACACCAGTTTGGAAAGCTCTGCTCTAAGCTATGGAATTTTTGGTACGAAAACGTCTGTCTGTAGCTCCACTTAACTTCGACATTACAGTATTATTTCATATCATTTGTGTGTATATTTCTATCCTTAGTATGTGAACTGTCATTGTATTAATAATATTTGTCATATGGACTATAGTCTGCCAATAAACAATTTCATTTCATTTCATTTCATTTGACTATTGGCTGTGTCTTATTGGCTGTGTTACTGGCAAACGTACATGCATACACACCCACATACATACATTTCATATACTTTTGTGTGGCCTGAGCTGCTTTAGGTTAGGGTACCCCTTGGAGTTCACATACATACAACTCATATATATGCGGAAAAGGTTTTCCACAGGAAATAAATTTTTGTTAAAATTTAAAAATATCATTCTGTTTGTATAAATTAAAGTATTAATCCTTTAAAAGATATTATTCTATTCATATAAATTAAAGTATTAATCCGTTAAATTTTTAATATTTGTGTAAATTGCTCAATGTTCAGGAGATTTTCTGGCATCCTTTTCGATGAGCCTAACGACGCTCTTCATCGGTGCCACATCTATAATCTTAAAAAGAGATTCCTAAATTCTAAATGTTCTTTTCGTCTAATATAAATCACATAAAGGAGTTAAGTGTAGAACCCAAATTATATAAATTCTTTTGCTAATATCATTGTTAGACAGCCTTTGCAACCTTAAGAATCTTTTGTGAACGTGGCACCATGGGAGTTTCTTCAGGGCATACTGCAAACACTTTGAGAGGGCAGTGCGTGCCTCGCCCTTGGGGCAGCCGGTTCGGCTCGGGTCCTTTGTTCGTTAATAACTCTCTAAGCAAGTGTAGTGTTAAGGATTTGCTTTTCTAATTACTGTGCATTGTAAAATAAATCTAATATCTTAAAAGCGATCTATCCTTCTGAAATAAAGACTGAAAAAGGTAACACGTCATTTATATCCTTCCACGTGAGATTTATAAACATTCCACTCCCACAACGGATTGAGGGAGGGAGACGCCATTGAGCGAAGGTATAAATTGTTTTCCGTAACTCGCAGTCAGATTAAGTTTCAAAAGAAGAACCGTGGACGTCAGCAGTATAAACTGCATTGTCGGTGCAAAGAAGCGACATACTGAGAACACCTTAAACAGTCAGAGATGGTGTAACGAAGAAAATATCATCTTTTCCGACATATATAAAATAAACTTTTCTGTATATGCATATACAGTGACGGTGACGGTGACGGTCTAGGGTGATTCAAAAATATCGATTGTTAGATTTTTTCCGGCCCACCCTCTAATTTTGTTTAATTTGGTAGAAACGTAATGTATACAAAATTTCAGGTGATTGTAATGTATTTTAGGGGTCGCTACCGTAATCTATACTATTACTTTTCTGTTTACTTTCAGGAAATTGAGTTTTGAACTGTGACGTTTTTCTTATAATATCTGTTCCGTGTGATAAGTGCGTTAATGCACATAGAGCTAACAGTGCTGAGTAGACACAACACTCTTGTAACCATTTACACTCTGTTGTGACCGAATATTGAGGGCAACCGGCACTTGCACTGAACTGTCTGTACAGCTATAATTCAGTAGTCGTCTGACTGTCGTGAGTGTAAGAGGTTTTGCTGTCGACTCTCGTCATGGAACCCCTGCCATCTTCTAGCAGGGGTACTGCTATGCACACAAGAAAACAGAAACAAAAACAAACAACTCGAGAAGCCTGCGTGTCTACTGCAAATGATGTGTTGGCAGTATGGGGAGGAGCACGAATTCCAACTAGAAAGAAGTCGCACGTTGTTGACAAAATTGAGAAACTGTTCAAAGAATGGCAAGGATTAAAGAAAAATAAAAAGAATAAGGCGAAACAATAAAAAAATCTATTAGATAAACAAACCAAATGGAACCAAGAATTAGATAGCCTGTTTGATATAGCACATGCAGATGCTATGAAGCTAATTGATATTGAAGAAGATGAGCTATTTCTAAAACTCCAGCGAGAACAGGGGCGAAAAGGAAAAATGGATGGGATTGATAAAGAGTTTGCAAAGAAAGAAAAGTATGCTAAGAAAAAGGAAGAACAATTAAACATAAGAAAAGCAAGAGAAATGTCGAGATTTGAAGAAACTGTAGTTCTCAGTGACTCAACTAGCAGTTCTGGTGCTGAAAGACAAAATACAACATCTGATGAAGAGTTTACGGTTGATCCTAGTGAACCATCCACCTCAAAACAGACTGTACGAAAGAAACAAAAATTGCTTGATGATACATTTCTTGCAGCCTTTGATGTAACAAAAATGAGCAGTAGAAGTGCATCATTAGTGATAATACCAACGATTGAAGGTCTTGGAAAAAATGCAGAAGAATGCAATGTCAGTTATTCATCTATAAGATCAAGAGAAAAATTTTGGAAAAAATTTGAAGAAAATTTAAAGAAAGAGTTTAAAGCTGATGTTCCTTTAACCATTCATTTGGACGGAAAACTAATAGAAGACATAACAGGACGAGAAGTTGTTGAACGACTCCCTATACTGATTTCAGGAGATGGCATTGATCAACTTCTTGGTGTTCCAAAAACCACTGCAAGCACAGGAGAATTAACTGCAAATGCCGTCCACCAAGCTTGTTTGGATTGGGATATCTCAGATAAAATAAAATGCATGTGTTTTGACACCACAGCATTGAATACAGGTCGTAGAAATGGTGCCTTGTTCTTCTAGAACAGAAAATGAACAAACGTATGATGTGGCTGGCCTGCAGACATCGCATACTAAAAATAGTGTTAGAAGCTGTTGTTTCGCATTCATTGCCTGCATCATCAGGACCTGATATTGCAATTTTCAAACGATTTAGAATGAAATGGTCAAAATTAGACACAAAAAACTACAGAACAGCATTAGATGATCCAAATACCATAGTCAGTCAGAGAGAGAGAGAGAGACATACGCAGGGGGAAGGGGCGAGCGAGCTAGCGCGAGCGGAGAGAACATTCGGCATTTAAATGACAGTTTAGCCATCTCATACCCAGTATTACTGATATAAAAACAGAAGTGATGGAGTTTGCTACCACTCAACTTGAAGAACATCAACCTCGTGACGATTACAAAGAATTGCTGGAACTGACAATCATTTTCTTTGGTGGAGTACCAAAGAGAGGAGTTTCATTCAGAAGACCAGCTGGCGTTCACCGAGCAAGATGGATGGCGAAAGTCATTTATGCCATGAAAATTTGGTTCTTTAAAACACAATTTAAATTAACACCCAGAGAAGAAAAAGGCCTTAGAGATATCTGCCTCTTTGCTGTACACATATATGTTAAATCCTGGTTTACAGCGTCAGTTTCAGTTCTCGCTCCTCGTCTCTATTTAGAGATGTTGAAGAAACTGCAACTGTACAAACTAAAAGATGAACGCATTGCAACTGTTGCCCTGAAGAAAATGATGAATCATTTATGGTATTTTTCAGAGGAGTTAATAGCATTTGCTTTCTTTGATGATGGCGTGCTACACCAAACTAAAAACCGAATGAAGCAAGCATTGCAAAACGTCGCCGAACCAAATCCAGAGAAAAAAGCGGTTATTGACCCTGAAGTTATTGAAAACAGAGAATTGGAAGACTTTGTTAGTGCAAATACAAAATAATTTTTTAATAGACTTGGTTTACCATCAACTTTTCTTAATAAAAACGCTGAAGAGTGGAATGAAGATGACTGCTACAACAACGTAAAACAAGTCATAAGAAAAATTCAAGTTGTTAATGACAAAGCAGAAAGAGGAGTTAGATTAGTCGATGAATACAACAAACTAATCACAAATGATGAAGAACAGAAACAGTATCTCCTCTAAGTGGTAAAAAAATATAGATCTGCTCTTCCAAATAAAAACAAGAAGACAATATCATCATTAAGAAATTAACAGTGAAATATAATGAACAAAAGGTTATTATTATTATGGAAGTCTTATTATTATTACAGAAGAACTGTCAATTTGAAAATGTAGAGTGGTTATGATAGGCCTACCGGGAAACTTCCACTTAAAAAAAAAAGGTAACGCGCCGTATGCTTTACCCCAAGGGTGGTGTGGAAACAACATATATTTCTTATTTTGTGTCTGATTTTCAACTTATGGTAGCGACCTCTAAAAATCAGAGGGTGTCCTGAAAAAAATTCCAAAAGATTTTTTTCGGTCAATTTTTGAATCACCCTAAATTATTACACACCCATATATATATATATATATATATATATATATATATATATATATATATATATATATATACCGGTATATATATAATTTCTAAGTTTGAGCAGCCAGGTTAGGTTACTATTGGTGTTCACATATACGAGGGTAATTCAATAAGTATCCGCACTTTTTATTTTCGCAATTTTATTTTCACATCTGATAGATTATAAACACATCACTTCTCAACATAGTCTCCCTGTTTCTCAATACACTTAGTCCAGTGATCTACAAGCTTTCTAATGCCATCACAAAACAATGTTTTTGGCTGTGTGCGTATCCAGTCATGCACCGCCTCCTTCAGGTCATCATTGCCTTTGGAATTGCTGACCTCTCAAGGCGTCTTTTAGTGGTTCAAACAGATAAAAATCTGAAGGTGCCAGGTCTGGACTGTAGGCTGGATGGTCGAGAACTTCAACAAATTTAAGTTCTTGAAGGCATTTTTTAGTGTGTGCAGCGGTATGAGGGCGCGCATTGTCGTGTAAAAGAATAACACCTTCCGACAATCTCCCTCTCCGTTTTGTGCGAATTGCTTGCTTTAACTCATTCCGAAGCATGTCAGAATATGATGCACTTGTTACTGTAGTTCCACGCTCTAGATAATGTTCAAGGATAGGGCCTCGTGTATCCCAAAACAGTGTTAGCATAACTTTACCTGCTGACGGCTGCGCTTTGAAGTTCCTTGCAACGGGAGATGTTGGATGCTTCCATTGCATGCTCTGTCGTTTGCTTTCTGGTTCATAGTGATGGATCCAGGTTTCATCTCCAGTGATAATGCGCTCCAAAAGGTTTTCACCTTCATTATGATACTGCGCCAAAAGACGAGAGCAGACGTCCATACGATTACGCTTGTGCTCTTCTGTTGACTGTTTGGGCACCCATCTTGCACAAATCTTGTGAAAGCCAAGAATGTCATGAACTATCGAATAGGCTAGCCCTCGAGTAATGTCTAATGAAGATGAAATTTCTTTTATTGTTAATCTTCTGTCATCGAAAATCATGGCTCTGGCTTCTTCCTGCTTGTCACCACTGGTTGATGTTGACGGTCGTCCTGAGCGCTGAGCATCTGTCACACATGTCCGACATTCCTTGAACATTTGAATCCACTCGTACACACTTCGCCGTGGTAAAGCATTATTCCCATGCTGAGCACATAAACGCGTGTGAATTTCAGCTCCTTTCACACCTTCTGCCCACAAAAAACGAACCACGGATCTTTGTTCTTCCAGAGTACAAATTGAAAGCGGTGCAGCCATGCTCACTACTCGTAAGATATGTGACAGCTACGAGTGGCCTAAATAAGCCTATACTGTTGCTAGCCTAAATTAGCCCATATCTCAGTTTGGCTCGTTATTACGAGTATATAAAATATTATATATACTATATTATCACTAAAATAAAAAGTGCGGATACATAATGAAGTACCCTCTTATATACATATATAATTTTTTTTGGCGGGAGCCTATGGGGAGGGCTGAAGGATGTTGGGGAGGAGGGGAGGGATTCAAAACACTCTTCATGTTGCATGCAATGTTGCACGTTGCAATGTTGCATTGCAATTATACTCTCCCATTTTGCGTTAGTGCTACTAAAGTATATATATATATATATATATATATATATATATATATATTTTTTTTTTTTTTTTTTTTTTTAATCGAAGTGTCCTGGATTGAAATTTTCACAGCGTTACCGTCCGTTGCAGCCCTGCAAACTTTCCCTTTCATATGAGGAAAATAATGTTTAGAATCGTGTTCTTCCTAAACTAATTTCGCATATATATATATATATATATATACGAGTATTATATATATTCAGCATATATATATATATATATATAGTCATGCGGTTTGCTTCTACAAAGCTTCAATTTAATATTTAGGAGAAATCCAATGACAAGGAGGAATGTAAATGCCATGAAAAGTCTTCTTTAATGCGCAACGTTTCGAGCAATACGCTCATCATCAGGCTAGATAATAACAATATGAAATTAGAATCAATAAATAAATGTGAACAAGACAAAATAATTTCTATAAAACCTATTCATTAAAAGCAAATTTTAAAAAGACTAAAAGAAGAGGGTTAAATTCAAAGTTATAAAAATTTACATATAAAATTACAAGAAATTTAAAAAGCTATTTTAAATTACATATAGTAAATTTGAAATTAGTACACTGGAATAATTAACACTAATACAATGGAATAATTAACACTACGAACCTTTCAATGCTGGTTCCGAGGCACGAGTAATTTAAAACAAACAAAACAGGAAACAAGCTATGGGTTGGGCGGTTGGAGAGTTATAAGTTGGGGGGGGGATTATAAAAAATTGGGGAGGGGGGAGGGGGGAGGGGAGTTGGGGAGGGGGGATTATAAAAAATTTAGAGGGACAGCTGAGGAATCCACGTTTAGAGAAGGGGTCAATGTTTTAATATAAAGAGATTCCAAAATTCTAAGTGAGTTAGGACAAGAATTACAACCGAGAATTTTAAAATTATCTAAAGTGACATCAGTTTTACATTTAATACTATGTTCCCGAATACTAGAGGCTTCTTTTTTATTTAAAATTTTACCTGTTCGGCAACTTATTCCCATATGCGAATAAAATCTAGCCCTGAGGGAGCGCACGGTGCTGCCAATATAAGTACCAAGGAGACACCTTGGGCAGGTAAATAAATATACAACACCGCTACGCAACGAATCAGGAGTTCGATCCTTCGCTGAGAAAAAGCTACCAAATTGATGGTGTTGGGATGGGATCACCCGTCGGACCTTTATCAGCTGATTTTTTTATGACTCATTTAGAAAGTGTAATTTTTAGACAATCTCCCACCCATTGTAAACCAATTTTCTATCGACGCTTCGTCGATGACTCGATAGCTGTTTTTGATAATGCTGTACAAGCGCAACAATTTTTTAACTTCTTAAATTCTCTGCACCCTAATATAACTTATACAATGGAAACTGAGAAAAATGGCTCCCTTCCCTTTTTAGATCTTTTAATTTCGAAAAAAGGTGATTCTATTACTACATCAGTTTACAGGAAACCCACTTTTACTGGTTTGGGCATGAATTTCTTTAGTTTTACTGATTTTAACTATAAGATGTCGTGTATTAAAACTCTCTTGTTCAGAGGATATAATTTGACCTCTAGTTTACCTTACTTAACGATGAATTTAATAATTTAAGATCATATTTTACCAATATAGTTTTCCTGTTCAATATGTAGATAAACTAATAAGATCTTTCTTAAATAATGTTTATTGCCCTCAACTTCCCTGTATTTCAGTGCCTAAAGATATAAAATATTTCCTGGTACCTGAAATGGGTCCCATGAATAAAGAATTTAAACTTAAATTTACAAAGTTAAGAAATTTTTTTTATCATACTGATTTTCGCATTATATTTATTAACAAAATGTCTTTAGGTAGCTTTTTCTCAGCGAAGGATCAAACTCCTGATTCGTTGCGTAGCGGTGTTGTATATTTATTTACCTGCCCAAGGTGTCTCCTTGGTACTTATATTGGCAGCACCGTGCGCTCCCTCAGGGCTAGATTTTATTCGCATATGGGAATAAGTTGCCGAACAGGTAAAATTTTAAATAAAAAAGAAGCCTCTAGTATTCGGGAACATAGTATTAAATGTAAAACTGATGTCACTTTAGATAATTTTAAAATTCTCGGTTGTAATTCTTGTCCTAACTCACTTAGAATTTTGGAATCTCTTTATATTAAAACATTGGCCCCTTCTCTAAACGTGGATTCCTCAGCTGTCCCTCTAAATTTTTTATAATCCCCCTCCCCAACTCCCCTCCCCCTCCCCCCTCCCCAATTTTTTATAATCCCCCTCCCCAACTTATATCTCTCCAACCGCCCAACCCATAGCTTGTTTCCTGTTTTGTTTTGTTTTAAATTACTCGTGCCTCGGAACCAGCATTGAAAGGTTCGTAGTGTTAATTATTCCATTGTATTAGTGTTAATTATTCCAGTGTACTAATTTCAAATTTACTATATGTAATTTAAAAATAGCTTTTTAAATTTCTTGTAATTTTATATGTAAATTTTTATAACTTTGAATTTAACCCTCTTCTTTTAGTCTTTTTAAAATTTGCTTTTAATGAATAGGTTTTATAGAAATTATTTTGTCTTGTTCACATTTATTTATTGATTCTAATTTCATATTGTTATTATCTAGCCTGATGATGAGCGTATTGCTCGAAACGTTGCGCATTAAAGAAGACTTTTCATGGCATTTACATTCCTCCTTGTCATTGGATTTCTCCTAAATATTATATATATATATATACATACATATATATATATATATACCTTTCAACCTTTCAAATGTTCCGCGCGATGATTCCTCGCTTCACAAAGGTCAAGTTTGTCGCCCCTCCTCTCGAATTGGCTTGGTGAGGTAGAGAGTTGCTTTCTTGTACTCTCCACCACACATAGCCAGGTACGCCCGGCTCATCGGGGATTGTTCTGAGCCAGGCGTCTAATCTTCTTTTGAAGATGTCCACCGCATCACCACTCGTGTTCATTAGTTCTTTGAGCAGCTGATTAAACAGTCTTGGTCCCCTCACAACAAAATTACTTTCTTTCAGGGTTAAGGATGTTCTCTGCTTAGCCTTTAATTTGGGAACACGACACAGTCTTCCTTTTCCACTTTCCACTGTTGTTTGGGGAGTTATCGGGTTCAGAGTAAGATTAGGGTTTAGTTTCTCCATTATTTTCCAAGTGTAAATAATGGTGTATCTCTCTCTTCTCCTTTCCAGTGAATATAGGTTTAATTCGCGTAACCTTTCCCAGTAATTTAGTTCTTTGCATCCCTTGATCTTGGCTGTGAAGCTTCTCTGAATCCCTTCTAGCTGTCTAATGTCTTCTTTTTTATTTGGGCATGTTAGGACCTTGCAGTATTCCAATTTGGGTATGATCAGTTTTTACAATAGAGGAATCATTATATTCCTATCCCTTCGTTAAAATGTTCTCAGTATCTGCCCAGTTATTCTCTTTGCTCTGTTTACTACTATCTTATTTTGTGTTTCAAATTTCACATCATCACTCATTACAACTCCTAAATCTTTTGTTCTAGAATTTCTCTGAATTTCCTGTCCATTTTGGGTATAGTATTCAATCTTTGACTTTTTGGAAACTCAGAAAAAATTCAATGATAACCAACATAGGTTTTGGTCAGGCAGATCATGCCTATCACAACTAATGGAACACTACAACATTATTGGTGCACTTGAAAGTAATGAAAACTATGATGTAATATACACAGACTTTGCTAAAACGTCTGACATGTGTGACCAAGGAATCATATTACATAAACTGAAATATATGGGAATAACAGGAAAAGTAGGGAAATGGATATATAATTTCCTTAGTGAGCTGCGGCAAGTCGTTACAGTACAAGGAGTATCTTCATCAGAATCAGAGGTCCTCAACTCAGTACCACAAGGAACAGTATTAGCTCCACTACTCTTCATAATCATGCTAACTGACATAGATGACAACGTTACCAGAGACAGCACAGTAACATCCTTTGCGGATAACGCAAAGATCAGTAGTAAAATAAGAAACCCAGAAGATATAGGATCTCTACAAACCGACATAAACAGAATCTACAAGTGGACGGAAGACAACAATACGAAGTTTAACACCGAAAAATTTCAGCTGTTTCGGTACGGAAAAAGAGAAGACCTAAAATCCATGGATATTATACCCCAAATGGACAGGAAATTCATAGAAATTCTAAAGCAAAAGATTTAGGGATTGTAATGACATGATGCGAAATTCGAAACACAAAATAAGATAGCAGTAAACAGAGCAAAGAGAATAACGGGGCAGATATTGAGAAGCTTTAAACGAAGGGATAGGAATGTAATGATTCCTCTACCGAGAACCCTGATCATACTCAAATTGGAATACTTCTCGGTCCTAACATCTCCATTTAAAAAAGAAGACATTAGACAGCTGGAAGGGTTTCAGAGAAGCTTTACAGCCAAAATCAACGGGTGTAAAGAAATAAATTACCGGGAAAGGTTACGCGAACTAGAACTGTATTCACTGCAAAGGAGAAGAGAGAGATACACCATTATTTACACTTGGAAAATAATGGAGAAACTAGTCTGAACCCTATAACTCCAAACAACGGTGGAAAATAGAAACGATAGACTGTGTCGTATTCCCAAATTAAAGGCGAGACAGGGAACATCTTTAACCCTGAAAGAATATAGTTTTGTGGTGAGAGGACGAAAACTGTTTAATCAGCTGCCCAAAGACCTGAGAAACACGAAGGGAGTCGCAGTGACATCTTCAAAAGAAGATTAGACGCCTGGTTCAGAACAATCCCCGATGAGCCGAGCGTACCTGCCTATGTGAGGTGGAGAGCACAAGAAACCAACTCACCACTTCACGAAGCCAACTCGAGAGGAGGGGCGACAAGCTTGACCTTCGCGAAATGAGGAATCATCGCGCGGAACCTTTGTTTTATATATATATATATATATATATATATATATATATATATATATACATTCTTAAATAATAATATTAGTATAGTAGAAATCTATATACACATTTAATATATGTACGAGCAAATAAACACTTATATATGAATTTCCAAATAATAGTGCAGAAGAATCCCAATACATAGGCAACATATATATACACATCAAAATATACGTATACACGTGCTTTACGTTCTACTGCGCTTAATTATAATACTAAACTCGCATATGATCGAGCCTACAGTTACATCATCGTTGCTTTGTACTATGCAATAAATATGATTTAATATTATTTCACCACGCGGAGTCCGCAGTTGCCTCTACTCAATGTAAAGGGCCTTCAATTCGTTTAACACTATTTTTGTGCCCACTTTACAAATGGCTGGCAAATTATCACTCTCTTTAAACACGGATAGAATACAATCAAATGCACGCACAAATAGGACATCGTTTCCTACATCATTATTAAATTCAAATTTATAAACACTCCTTTCCAAACGAGGGTTTATTCTTTTCAATCCGAGCTTTTCAACCGTGTACTCTTCTTCACAACGCATATCACAGTTGAAATAATCATCCAAGTCGTGCCGACAGTCTTACACTCGGTAAACCCGTCGAGCAGACCGGTGTATGCGTATCCAAGAATCGTGTCAAAATAAAGCATATCCGTAACATATGCGTCTAATATAGGCTTTACCTTGCGGAAACCGACGATTTCAAACATTCTCTCAAGGATGAAACGGTTCTGCGTGGGGACAAGGACCTTATTATCAGACGCATTCTTCCACATCAATCGTATATCAATGCACTGCTCGTCGCGATTTATATACAACGTACAATTAATGGCATATGAGGGTGAATCACTAATCTGATCTCTTCTTGTGCCTACACTTACAGGTATTTTATAACGATCCTCGTCCCACTTCTCAACTATCACAAAGATTCTATTCATCTTCTCAACACTTAAATAAATAACATTCCTTTTACCAGAGTTTGTTTGTCTACAACTCGTTTCCAGTACATAGTTAACAACGTCGGTTTTGCACCTGAACACACGCACTGAAACATCGTATACGGCATTGAGGATACTGCTCAACGGGAGCTTCATCGTTTTCTATTGTGAGGAGTGTACTGTACGTCCAGTCAGGTTAAGCTCTGAAGTGACTATGAGCAGCCGGTGAGCGGTTTGGCTATGTGGGAGGTGTAGGGGGGATGAGTCACATGAGCGCGTCCTACAAAACGTCAATGATTCGTGCACGGGCTTGCTCCAACATGAATGAGTCGTGTGAATACTTGTATCCCATTATGTCAGGCAATCAGAATTTTTTTGTTACATGAATTAATAACGGCTGTAATGTTTTATCGAAACCATACAGCTTCGTTCAGGGGTATTCAACACTGTATTTTCTCGAACTACACAAATTTTATTAACACTCCGGTGCTCTATTTGAGAGAAACATGTGTCCGTATCTGTCCTTTTTGCTAAGCAAGCGATACTCATCCCTAAACTCTTATAAACTCACACAAGCCTTTAGCCACAACCTCACTGCGAACCTCATCATGATATATATGAACTTAATGATAAAAATATTTTTGACTGTCCATGATAACAAGATTTACATTCTCAGACGCAGGGTATGAGTACCTGGTGTGATATAACATGAAATAATACTGCTGGTCACACTATTCGTCAACAAGACTCACTACCCATACCCTTTGCTTCTCTTCTGCACGTGTTGCTTCTTTCACTTCGCCGTGTATGTACGCCTTTAAGCAGTTTAGTCCTTCGACGTAGTCCATCACATCATTTGAGCCACGAAAGCCCGTAATGCCATCGCCAGAATAACCGTAGAGTATTTGAACTTCCTGCTCCTTACGCTTCACTCGGCCCAATATGGCCTTAAAAACTTCAAAGGAGGGTAGGACTCGGGATTCTTTGAGTGTTCACCAAATCTGTAGACTTTATCGAGTGCCATTTCATGAATGTCGAGCATGCAATATCAAAGGTACCCACTACTTTTTCTGTCTCCGCGAGAATTCTTCAAAATACACGTCTGAGGCTTGTTTAAGTCAACTGAGCACGCAGGGTAGAGATATGATCAGCTAGTGGCCGGAGTCACGTGACCCCTTTGAGCGGCCATAGAGTGGGCGGTGCTTAGCCTTTTCCTGCACACGCGCACACACACACACACACACACACACATACACACGCCCACACACACACACACACACACACGAAGGAGAAAATGAAACGCCTATTGAAACATAATTTACTTTAAATAAATAAACATATCAACAAATAATTAGTCTCTAATTCACGGAATATATTCAACTACGCGTAATAAATAAATAAAGAAACATATCGTTAACAAGTAATAGACAAACATATACGAGGGTACTTCAATAAGTATCCGCACTTTTTATTGTAGTGATAATATAGTATATATAAGTTAATATATACTCGTAATAACGAGCCAAACTGAGATGTATAGGCTTACTTAGGCTAGGAACTACCCAGTAGCATAGTGTCAAAAGGGTGGAGTGCAATCCCCCTTTGTTGCAAGAGTGCCACCCCCACCCCCCTTTGTTGGTAAGCCCCTCCCCCCCTTCGTTGCTAAGCCCCTCCCCACGTCGGTGCCAAGGCACCCCCTTTGTTGTCAGCCGTAAAATGGGACTGCAAGGGGTATGCAACTTGGAAGCAGAGTTCTCCCCCAAGCTGATACCCCCAAAGGGGAGTGCCAACCTTTGTTGCCAACCCCAAAATGGGATTGCAAAGGGTATGCAAATTGGAGGCGGAGTTCTCCCTCAAGCTATTCCCCCCAAAGGGTATACCTTACCTAAGAGGCCTCTATGGGAGGGAAGGGGTTTCCTCACCAACCAAAGGGCCAGAAAGAGAGAGGACCAGAGATCCTTACTCGGCTAGAAGCCGAGCTCATATGGCTCAGTCGTCCAACACCCGGCCTCTTATAGTGCCCCTAAACAGCCAGTTGGCTTAGGCAGTCAGTGCCAGCCACTGCCTCAGGGCGTCATCGACTTAAAACATCATCAGCCAGTGTCTCAGGATGCCATCGTCTCAGAGCATCATCAGCTAAGTGCCACAGTATGCTAAATGGATCCGGGCACGCACACGCACCCCACTCTAGGTCAGTCCTGTTGCGGGCCCCCTACACCTTAGCTAAGTGCCAGTGCCTCCCGGATGAACATACAATCATCCAACCAAATAAAATATATAATTGTGTAAAAGGAACCAATAAAACGCCGTTACATCATTCTGCTCATGAATTAAAGGATACACAACGGAGCATTTATATATATGGCCGAACAATGGATTTAAAATTATATATCCATTCAAAACGGGTAATAAAGAGAACTAATTATTTTAAAAGAAATAGAACCATTCTATCTGAATTAGATTGGCTAAGCTGTCAGCCTCGTTATTTATCTATTCAATTACTCTGTTTCAGAAAATGATATAAACGTGTTCAGGGAATAAATAAAACACCATTACAACGTTCTTCTTATTAATTAATGGATATACAATAGGATATACAGTATATATGTATATATGAACAAATAATAGAACGGGGAATATATAATCATGCAAATCATAGTATTAACCAAATATTAGAAAAATATATATTTATATTAATTATATATAGTCGTACAAAACATGGAAAATATATAATCATGCAAATCATAGTATTAACCAAATATTAGAAAAATATATATTTATATTAATTATATATAGTCGTACAAAACATGGAAAATATATAATCATACAAAGCACAGTATTAACCAAATATTAGAAAAATAAGATTTATATTAATTATATATAGTTGTACAAAACACGGAAAATATATAAGCATACGAAGCACAGTATTAATCAAATATTAGAAAAATATATAGTTATATTATCAAAAGTTATATTATCAAATATTAGTACAGGAAAAATATAGTTATATTAATTATATATAATTGTACAAAACATAGTATTAACCAAATATTTGAAAAATATATATTTATATTAATTATATATATATTCGTACAAAAAGAAGTATTACCGAAATATTACAGTAAAAATGTATATATTGTCTTTACGTTCTACGGTACAAAACGGTAAATTCAATGCTGATTGATGCTACATCAACATCGGCATTACTCTGCACGATGTGGTAAAACCGCTCAAGCATCACCTCGCCGCTTAACTGATACGGCGGTTTATATTCGACGTAAATGGCTTTCATATCATTCAACACTATTTTTGTACCCACTTTACACTCGGCAGGTAAGTTGTCTTTAAGCGCCACTAGAACGCAATCAAAAGCACGCGCAAAAACGTCGTCGTTAACTATGTCATTAAATACAAGCTTATAATGATGCCTTTCCAATCGAGGGTTTTTTCTTAACGTACCGAACTTTTCAATCGTGAACTCTTCTTCACCAGTCATAGCAGCAATTGAAATAATCTTCCAAGTCGTAACGGCAGCTATCTACTATATAGAGGTACAGTTCTTCAGGGTGAACAGTGTAGGCGAGCTCAGCTCTGTACCTCTCAAGCGTTTTGTACCAAAGCTCGGGATATTTGGAAAAGTCTAAGCCTTTTAAATACGCATCCAGAGCTAGTCCCTTCTCTCCCTGCTCATTCCTACATTAAAAAAATCTGTAGAGCAGAGCGGTGTAAGTTTATTCAAGTATTGTGTCAAAGTAAATCATTTCTGAGTGTGTCTAATATAGGCTTCAGCTTACGGAATCCAACGATCTCAAACATTCTGTCGAGGATGAAACGGTATCGTGTAGGAACAAGAACGCCATTATCAGCAGTGTTCTTCCACATCAGTCGTATATCAACGCATGGTTGATTGTTATTTACACTCAATGTACAAACAACGGTATATGATGAGGCTTCACTAATCACCTCTCTTATTATACCTACGTCAGCTGGTATTTTATAGCGGTCCTCAGCCCACCTCTCAACTACCACGAAGATTTTATGCATCTCCTCAAGATTTAAATAAATAACGTTGCGTTTGCTCGCAGGTCTACTGTTCGTTTCAAGCACACAGTTAATGGTGCCGGTTTCCCGCCTGAACACACGCAACGACTTCTTCACGGAGACGTTGTACAAGGCGTTGAGAACGCTTCTCAAAGGGATTTCCATCGTATTCACAAAGCTCGAGATGACTACGGCACAACCACTCGGAGCAAGCTCTGAGAAGACTATGAGCCGCGTGAGGCACGCAGGTAGTCAGGAGCGGTTCGATGGGCGGGTGACTCACCCTGATGATACGTGAATGGGTTTGTTCGAACCCGTATGATCCGTGAGGTGCGAGTCGCACCATAATCTAATGAAACCTGTGCGGCGCTAACCTAACATGAAATGTTGTACCCCATTATACTGGGTAGGTGTTTTGAGAAATTTTCCGATAAAAGAACTAATTTCGGTTTTAAAGTTTTATCACTACCACTCCCCCGAATACGCACCAGACAGTTTCCCTCAGGGTAAATTTCACGAGCTAAACACATTTTATAATGTTTTATCTCTCCTAAAAATCTGCACACTGCGGGGCGCTGTTAGAGAGAAACATATGTTCATATTTAGGCTATTTATTTAACAAGCGATACTCATCTCTAAAATCTGTTAAAAATTCACATAACCCTTTAGCCACAACCTTGCTACAAACCTCATCATGATATATATTAATGTAGTGGTAAAAATACTTGAGATTGTCCATGATAACGAGATTCACGCTTTCAGTCGTAGGGTATGAGTAATCGACATGGTGTAGCATGATATAATACCGTTTATCACACCACTCATCCACAAGGCTCACTACCCATAACTGTTGTTTAGCTTCTGAGCGTGCCGCTTCTTCTACCACGCGATGCACGTGTGCCTTTATAAAGCTTAGCTCTACAACATACTTCTGTACATCGTCTGTACTGCGAAATCCTACAATCCCCTCGCCAGAATATCCGTAGGGTATTTAAATAGCCTGACCCTTCGCACGATTCAATGCATCCTTAAAAGAGTCAAAGGAAGCGGGGATAGGGAGTTTTTCAGTATCCACTACATCTATGCCCTTTACTGAATACCACTTCATAAATGTTGAGCACGCGATATTAAAGGTGACCATTTTCTTCTACGCGGGAGAGAATACACGTCTGAGCTCAAGGGTATACAGAGGTCAACTGAGAACGCGGGGACAGAGGCCTGCTCAGGCTACGGGATGAATCACGTCCCCGGTCTTACAGTGGGCGGGGCTTAACTTTACTGTACACACGCACACACGCAAAGTGAAACACAAGTCGATGCACGATTTATTTAATAAACGAAATAATCAGCATGTATATATTTACAAATACGTGCAATAAATAAGTTAACAATAGTTACATCAAAGATCGTTCTCAATACATATATATTTACAAATACGTGTGATGAATAAGCTAGCAATAGACCCATCAAAGTTTATGGTAACCAAAGGGTACTGTATCATAGGTACCAGGTAACTGGTAACGTTTCCTATAGGTGTTACGGCACACATTCGTTTCCCTAAGTTCCTTCACACACCCCAGCTTCTGCGCCCGAAAATTGTCGGTGCCTACAATTAGTTGGGGAGGCCGATCACCCTCATCATCGTCCAAACACACTAGATCCTTCAGCGAATCAAAGTTAACGACCCGCCGATTCGCTTGGTTAAGCGTGATACCCTTTGCCTTCACGATATATTTCGTTTCATTCCCAATCCTTACCCGTACCCCATAAGTTTTAGGTCCTGTTGAGACAAAAGAATCGGCGTATGCATTGTCCCCATACTCATCCTTGATCTCATCAGTGAGCTCGCCGAGGAATTCACCAATAGCAGGCATGTATTCATCATCCCTCGTTGTGAATATCACGCTATCTGTATCAGCATACAAGACTCTCTGCCCAAGAGAATGCAATAGACCCCAAAGTTTGATGCGGGCGTAGGCTGTTGTGAAGCTGGCTACAGGAATGTTTGTAACCCTTGAGGTATCTGTGGCCAATTCAGTGTTGTCCCACTTTCTCACCAGATCATGAACAATATCAACGATATTGCACCCTTGCACCCTTGTTCCATCAACAATGACCTCGCCTGTGTCGGCCCACTGTATGACGGGGTCCTCACTCAATAGATTATAAAGACTTAGCCCTTTATTCCTCAATGTATGGGGGAGGCTGTTTTTTAGCACATGTTCAATGTGCTGTGTTCTGCTACTCTTTGGTTGCTCAGGCCCTGTGTCACTATGCTCAGCGCTACTCGAGCTGTGCCTCACGGTGAGCTCTGTAGAATGTTTAGAATCTTCGTACTCATGAAGAAATTTCTGCAAAGCCTCTTGATTCAAAACCCTTTTCTCATCAGGCGTCTTTTCACTATTTAATATAGATAGTAGTAGTTCACTCTCCATTCTTTTAATCCTACTTTTACGGGGTTCTAAAGCCGCGTCTGGGGTCCTTTGTAATGAAGCATACATCTCGTGCGGGATCACAACCACCTTCTCCATTATATTAATCTAGTCAGTAAAGGCCCCGAAATTGAAAATAAGATGGGGAGGAACGACCCGCCTCTTTGTACAATAATGCGCTTTTTCTTACTCACAGTCTGGCTTTTATGGGCAAGCGCCCGTATTATGTTCTTGTAACTACGTAAGCGAGCCTTCTGACAGGATTTCATTGGAACATTACATTTTATAACATTGAGGCAGATTTCGCAGATACATTTTAAAAAGTCAGAGTCGATATTTTTAACAAGCATCTGCTGCAACGGCGGAGGCAGTCGTTGATAGATTTTTATTAATTCTCGGTATTTCTTTAGCCTATTTATCATTCTGGAATGTACACGGTTTCAGGCTCGTTTGGAAATATATTCGTTCTTAGAAGCACCCAAAACGTGTTTCGCGGGTGAAGGTCACAAAGCAAATATCCATAACGTTGCTTTGTGACCTCTTTATAAACCTCCAAAAACTCCTTACGCTGACTCCGGAACATTTGACTGGCTAATACCCCAATTTGTGACACATTTCTACCTTGAGCGAATAAGACTAGATATTGCGTATTTAACGACACATCGCGCATGTATCTATTTTAAAAAAATAGATTCTGATTGATGAAGAACACGCTTATGTTAAGGTGGTGGGAAAATACTGTAAATGTCTCGGCAAACGTTTTATCCATCTCCAACATGAGGTTCATTTCCCTTTAGTGAATTAACGTCATAGACCCCCTTGTGGAACAAAACATCATCTTGGTACTCGTTGAACACTGATTGGTATGGCGAATAGCACCATGTAACTTTATGCACAAATTTTGAGAACATTTCACCCTTTTCTTTAATAATTTTAAGCATAAACACCGTTTTACCACATCCTGTAGGTCCAGATATAATACATGTGGATGGGCTCGTGAATCTGAATTTTTCTACAGCATTCATTTCTAACACGTCACTCATTTACAGAATATCACAAATAACGAGTTCTGCTCCTTCTATTTTGTTTTCTTCTTCCACAGACCCGTGAATGACGACATCACGACATCATCGACATCACGGACGAAGCCATTGACCGTGCATCTACAGTGACCCATACCCTCCGATGAACCCTCACCGGCGGTACGCTTAGCACGCTCAAAGCGGCGACACGCTGACGAGTCCTCCACGTCAGGTATAAAGCGCGCGAAATACGCGCCGGTTGTTGGGCAATCCGCGGTACAACCCTAACCCTCAACGTCTTACGCTACCAACCCTACATCAGCTTCTTCAGCCCCTTGTACATCCTCCACAACCCCTACCCGTTCTGTAGAGCCTACTGTAATAGACCCCCAGCCCTCAACGTCTTACGCGGCCAACCCCACATCGTCCAATATAGGCGCTCGTCCATCTTCCTCAGCGGTGACTCGTTCTGTTGAGGATGATATAACGTTTGAGTTGGTGCGCTCCGCAACCCCGACCCCACCCTTGACTAGAAACCGGTATAGAATCAGGGTTGACCCTAGATCCCTGTATAGCAATGGAATTGAGCGCGGGCTACGTCGCGTTGTAGAGCGCATTGTAGAGTTTGCCCTTCAGAACCGTGACGAGCGTGAAGTCAGGACGAGTCTGTCCTTCGGTTTCGGCTCAGATGATGGTGATGTAGATGATTTTTGGGTAGTCATACCATTTAGACGTTTGGCGGCTGAGGATATAGATTATATATTAGGGCGTATAAAGAATGCCGCCCAAAGTAGTATAGCATTCAATATGGACAACTTCACGGTAAATATTGACCGTGTATTCCGTGTTGCGGGTCATAGTGCCACTCCGTATACTCTTAACTTCAATTCTCAGGTTATTTATAGAAGGCATATAAACATCGATCGTTGTTACGGCTTTATAGCAGTAATCTTAGCGCGCATGTTTACTGTACAAAATACGAAAGCCGATCATATTTGGTTGCCTACGATCGTGGAGCGTGCCCTTAAACTAGCTGTAGACTGTGAACTTGAATTTGACTGTAATATGGGTCCTGAAGAGCTGAGAAGGGTTGAACAGGAAATGAATGCTCGTATAGTTGTATTTGGCCTGGATGATCGTCGTAGGACTGTGTATGTTTTAAAAGCACTGTGAGAGATCGTACAAAACCCCTACTTATTTTAGGACTATCAGGTACAACGTATCACCCCAATCCGTAATATAAGGTGGCTTTACGCGAGTTATGATAAAAGCCGAAAATATGGGGACATCATGATTTGTATAAGGGGTGCCTCGAGTTTGTGGATGATAGGGTGAAACATTGTAAAGATTGTCACATGGTATGTGAGTAGTGTAAAAGTCCTAAATGTGAAAGCCGTGTAGTTGAAGCTGAGAAGAGGGATTGTAATGTGTGTAGACGCACATTTTTCAACAATTACTGTTTTGAGCTCCATAAATCAAGTGGCACATGCAGGAAGAATCTGTGAATGTGGCATGTTTCACACCTTGAATGGTAGCGGAAATTTCAAGCACAAATGTGACGAAATTCACTGTTCTACATGCCAGGAGGAATATAAGGCGGATGGAGTAAAGCATGTATGCTACATGAAAGACGCCAAGCCTAAAAACAAACTCTGTATAACGGTATACTATGATATAGAAACATACACGAATGCTGAAACCAAAGAGGTAATTCCACATTTACTTGTGAGCAAGACTATCTGCGATGAGTGTATGGAGATCGAATGTGACGAGTGCCCCAAATGCGGTAAACGGACAAACGTTTTTAAAACGATTGTTCACGAGAGCCCTGTGAAACTATTTGTGACCTATATTGTCAAGTTAGCCGACAAGTTCAAAAAAATGACTGTGTATATTCTCGCCCATAACGGGGCAAAGTTTGACACACAGTTAATTTATAAGGAACTGCTTGAGCACGAGTCATCTGAGATATTTACAGGTGATCCCTTGAAAAGAGGAAACAAACTTATACAGATGCAGATAAGAGGTAATGTACAATTTAAAGACACTTTATTATTCACGCCTTGTAAATTAGCAAAGCTACCCAAGGTGATGGGGGCAGCAGCTGAAGTATGAAAAGGATACTTCCCTTACACATTCATCACTAGCGAGACTTTAAACTATGTAGGCCTACCACCACCCAAACATTATTTTAACTATGATAAATGTGAACGTTATTGCGTGAATGATGTACGAATGCTTAGAGTATGTTTCCAGGCCTTTAGAAGGATGTACATAGGACGTTTCAAATGCGATCCGCTGCAAGTCGCAACCACCATCGCGTCATTATGCTTTACGGTGTTCAAGAAGAACTTCATGCCTAAAGCCACTTTAGCCATTATTCACAGAAACAACCCCCGCAGTTACGGGCACAAGGCTATTTACTGGCTCATACACCTACACAACAGACAGGTGTTTACATAAAGCACGCCCGCAACACGGGTGAAGTAACCATTAAGATTAATGGTCGTGTTTTTTGGGTTGATGGGCTAAGTGAAAACCGTGTCACTGGTGTGAAGACTGTGTACTCCTTTAACGAATGCTGGTGGCATGGATGCCCCCGTCCTGAGTGCGGAATCGCCGGAGATATCCACGGTAGATCTCCTGCCGACTGTCTTGCATGGACCCGCACCCGCGATCAACTTATAGGGTCCCAGTTCACTCACAAAGTCTTGTGGGAGCATGAATATGATGCACGGATGGAGACAGACGAGGTGTACCGTGAAGAAATAAACACGATCAAGAGTTCAATGGTACTGGATCCTCTCAAATGCGGTGATAGCTTGTTCGGTGGGCGTACAAATCCCTTCAAGCTATACTTTCCGCCTACGGAGGGTGTGAAACTTCACTACTACGATTTCTGTTCTTTATACCCATACGTGATGAAGAACAACCCGTACCCCGTGGGCGCTCCTGAGAAAATGGTGGGGCCTAACCAGCCCTCCATCAACGAATTTTCAAGAAATTTGAATGATCGCTACTTTCGGCTCTCTTTCGTGGACGTGCTCCCCCCTCGCGATTTATGGATGCCGATCTTACCCGTCGTCATTGACCACAAGCTCATGTTTCCCCTGTGCGTGAAGTGTGCGGAAGAGAAATAGGTAATTGTAGCCATATACCCCACCAGCGTAAGATCAGAGGCATATATACAAGTCCTGAGCTGGCCCTAGCCGTACGCCATAGGTATAGAATACTGAAGATACATGAGGTGTGGAGGTTTCAGATGCTACCCAACCTTTTTACACCGTATATAAACGCATTTTTGATGGAAAAGGTTGAGGCCTCAGGGTATCCGCGAGTTGACACCGAAGATGAAAAGTCTGCCTCTATTCAACGTTACCGCGACCACGAAGAATCCTGGCAAGCGCTTTAGTGCAAAGTTGTGTCTAAACAGTCTATGGGGAAAATTTGCACAGAATACTGGCAAGGGAAACATTCATTTGGCACAAAGCGATAGCGAAGTCTGGGATTATGCCAACGCCCCCGATAAAGAGGTCATGGAAATCGTCAATATAGGTAATACTTACATAATAAAGTACAACAATACCGAAATGGCTACAGATACCTCACAGGTTACAAACATTCCTGTAGCCAGCTTCACAACAGCCTACGCCCGCATCACACTTTGGGGTCTATTGCATTCTCTTGGGCAGAGTCTTGTATGCCGATACAGATAGCGTGATATTCACAACGATGAATACATGCCTGCTATTGGTGAATTCCTCGGCGAGCTCACTGATGAGATCAAGGATGAGTATGGGGACAATGCATACGCCGATTCTTTTGCCAGAACACGACCTAAAACTTATGGGGTACGGGTAAAGATAGGGAATGAAACGAAATATATCGTGAAGGCAAAGGGTATCACGCTTAACCAAGCGAATCGGCGGGTCGTTAACTTTGATTCGCTGAAGGATCTATGTGTTTGGACGATGATGAGGGTGATCGGCCTCCCCAACTAATTGTAGGCACCCACAATTTTCGGGCGCAGAAGCTGGGGTGTGAAGGAACTTAGGGGACGAAGGTGTGCCGTAACACCTATAGGAAACGTTACCAGTTACCTGGTACCTATGATACAGTACCCTTTGGTTACCATAAACTTTGATGGGTCTATTGCTAACTTATTCATCACACGTATTTGTAAATATATATGTATTGAGAACAATCTTTGATGTGCCTATTGTTAACTTATTTATTGCACGTATTTGTAAATATATACATGCTGATTATTTCGTTTATTAAATAAATCGTGCATCGACTTGTGTTTCACTTTGCGTGTGTGCGTGTGTACAGTAAAGTTAAGCCCCGCCCACTGTAAGACCGGGGACGTGATTCATCCCGTAGCCTGAGCAGGCCTCTGTCCCCGTTCTCAGTTGACCTCTGTATACCCTTGAGCTCAGACGTGTATTCTCTCCCGCGTAGAAGAAAATGGCCACCTTTAATATCGCGTGCTCAACATTTATGAAGTGGTATTCAGTAAAGGGCGTAGATGTAGTGGATACTGAAAAACTCCCTATCCCCGCTCCTTTGACTCTTTTAAGGATGCATTGAATCGTGCGAAGGGTCAGGCTATTCAAATACTCTACGGATATTCTGGCGAGGGGTTGTAGGATTTCGCAGTACAGACGATGTACTGAAGTATGTTGTAGAACTAAGCTTTATAAAGGCACACGTGCACCGCGTGGTAGAAGAAGCGGCACGCTCAGAAGCTAAACAACAGTTATGGGTAGTGAGCCTTGTGGATGAGTGGTGTGATAAACGGTATTATATCATGCTACACCATGTCGATTACTCATACCCTACGACTGAAAATGTGAATCTCGTTATCATGGACAATCTTAAGTATTTTTACCACTACATTAATATATATCATGATGAGGTTTGTAGCGAGGTTGTGGCTAAAGGGTTATGTGAGTTTTTAACAGATTTTAGAGATGAGTATCGCCTGTTAAATAAAAAGCCTAAATATGAACATATGTTTCTCTCTAACAGCGCCCCGCAGTGTGAAGATTTTTAGGAGAGATAAAACATTATAAAATGTGTTAGCTCGTGAAATTTACCCTGAGGGAAACTGTCTGGTGCGTATTCGGGGGTGGTAGTGATAAAACGTTAAAACCGAAATTAGTTCTTGTATCGGAAAATTTCTCAAACCTACCCAGTATAATGGGGTACAACAATTCATGTTAGGTTAGCGCCGCACAGGTTTCATTAGATTATGGTGCGACTCGCACCTCACGGATCATACGGGTTTGAACAAACCCATTCACGTATCATCAGGGTGAGTCACCCGCCCATCGAACCGCTCCTGACTACCTGCGTGCCTCACGCGGCTCATAGTCTTCTCAGAGCTTGCTCCGAGTGGTTGTGCCGTAGTCATCTCGAGCTGTGTGAATACGATGGAAATCCCTTTGAGAAGCGTTCTCAACGCCTTGTACGACGTCTCCGTGACGAAGTCGTTGCGTGTTTTCAGGCGGGAAACCGGCACCATTAACTGTGCTTGAAACGAACAGTAGACCTGCGAGCAAACGCAACGTTATTTATTTAAATCTTGAGGAGATGCATAAAATCTTTGCGGTAGTTGAGAGGTGGGCTGAGGAGTGGACTGCTATAAAATACCAGCTGACGTAGGTATAATAAGAGAGGTGATTAGTGAAGCCTCCTCATATACCGTTGTTTGTACATTGAGTGTAAATAACAATCAACCATGCGTTGATATACGACTGATGTGGAAGAACACTGCTGATAATGGCGTTCTTGTTCCTACACGATACCGTTTCATCCTCGACAGAATGTTTGAGATCGTTGGATTTCGTTAGCTGAAGCCTATATTAGACACACTCAGACATGATTTACTTTGACACAATACTTGAATACACTTACACCGCTGTGCTCTACGGATTTTTTGAATGTAGGAATGAGCAGGGAGAGAAGGGACTAGCTCTGGATGCGTATTTAAAAGGCTTAGACTCTTCGAAATATCCCGAGCTTTGGTACAAAACGCTTGAGAGGTACAGAGCTGAGCTCGCCTACACTGTTCACCCTGAAGAACTGTACCTCTATATAGTAGATAGCTGCCGTTACGACTTGGAAGATTATTTCAATTGCTGCTATGACTGGTGAAGAAGAGTTCACGATTGAAAAGTTCGGTACGTTAAGAAAAAACCCTCGATTGGACAGGCATGATTATAAGCTTGTATTTAATGACATAGTTAACGATGACGTTTTTGCGCGTGCTTTTGATTGCGTTCTAGTGGCGCTTAAAGACAACTTACCTGCCGAGTGTAAAGTGGGTACAAAAATAGTGTTGAATGATATGAAAGCCATTTACATCGAATATAAACCGCCGTATCAGTTAAGCGGCGAGGTGATGCTTGAGCGGTTTTACCACATCGTGCAGAGTAATGCCGATGTTGATGTAGCATCAATCAGCATTGAATTTACCGTTTTGTACCGTAGAACGTAAAGACAATATATATATTTTTACTGTAATATTTTGCTAATACTACGTTTTGTACGAATATATATAATTAATATAAATATATATTTTTCTAATATTTGGTTAATACTATGTTTTGTACAATTATATATAATTAATATAACTATATTTTTCCTGTACTAATATTTGATAATATAACTTTTGATAATATAACTATATATTTTTCTAATATTTGATTAATACTGTGCTTTGTATGATTATATATTTTCCATGTTTTGTACGACTATATATAATTAATATAAATATATATTTTTCTAATATTTGGTTAATACTATGATTTGCATGATTATATATTCCCCTTTCTCTTATTTGTTCATATATATATATCCTATTGTATAACTATTAATTAATAAGCAGAACGTTGCAATGGTGTTTTATTTATTCCTTGAACACGTTTATATCATTTTCTGAAACAGAGTAATTGAATAGATAAGTAACGAGGCTGACAGCTCAGTCAATCTAATTCAGATTGAATGATTGTATTTTTTTAAAATAATTTGTTCTCTTTATTACCCGTTTTGAATGGATATATAATTTCAAATCCATTGTTCGGCCATATATACATGCTCCTTTGTATATCCTTTAATTCATGAGCAGAATGATGTAACGGCGTTTTATTGGTTCCAATTATATATTTTATTTGGTTGGATAATTGTATGGTTCATCCGGGAGGCACTGGCACTTAGCTAAGGTGTAGGGGGCCCGCAACAGGACTGACCTAGAGTAGGGTGCGTGCCCGGATTCATTTAGCATACTGTGGCACTTAGCTGATGATGCTCTGAGACGATGGCATCCTGAGACCCTGGCTGATGATGTTTTAAGTCGATGACGCCCTGAGGCAGTGGCTGGCACTGACTGCCTAAGCCAACTGGCTGTTTAGGGGCACTATAAGAGGCCGGGTGTTGGACGACTGAGCCATATGAGCTCGGCTTCCAGCCGAGTAAGGATCTTTGGTCCGCTCTCTTTCTGGCCCTTTGGTTGGTGAGGAAACCCCTTCCATCCCATAGAGGCCTCTTCGGTAAGGTATACCCCTTTCGGGGGAATAGCTTGAGGGAGAACTCCGCCTCCAAGTTGCATACCCCTTGCAATCCTATTTTGGGGTTGGCACTCCCCTTTGGGGGTATCAGCTTGCGGGAGAACTCCGCTTCCAATTTGCATACCCCTTGCAGTCCCATTTTGTGGCTGGGAACAAAGGGGGTCCCTTGTCATCGAGGGGGGGCGGGGCTTAGCAACGAAGGGGGGGAAGGGCTTACCAACGAAGGGGGGCTGGGCTTACCAACAAAGGGGGCGGGGCGGGGCACTCGTGCAACAAAGGGGGTGGGGTGGGTGGCACTCTTGCAACAAAGTGGGTGGTGTGGCACTCTTGCAACATTATGCAATATTACGTCGTGAGAGTAAAACTGACATTACGTGAGTTCCCTGGGTATAGGACCTATGTCCCTATCGGGGAACGACCGGTTACTCTCCCTCAGCATAGGTTTCGAAGGAATTTACGAAGGGTTCCTGGGCTCAGGAGATCCCCCATCCCCTACCGATGTTGGAGGTGAAGTTTTGACACGTGACCGACCATTGCACCCCGTCGGTTAGCCTATGATTCCAGTTTCGGGCTAGTAGTCTGGGGGAAATCTTCTCCCCTATCCTTTAGCCTATGGATATGCCCCCCGGAGATCGCGTATCTCCGGGCGGTATTCGGTTCCCGGAGTCAAGGGATCGCCGATAAGTCTTTCGTGGTACGACACGTGACGACTGACCATTGCACTTCGTCGGTTAGCCTATGATTGCAGTTTCGGGCTAGTAGTCGGGGGGGAAACTTCTCCCCTATCCTTTAGCCTATGGATAGGCCCCCCGGAGATCGCGTATCTCCGGGCGGTATTGGGTTCCCGGAGTCAAGGGATCGCCGATAAGTCTAAACGTGGTCCGGGACAACCTAGAGAATGTTGCGAATGGAGCTCGTAGCCACGTAAAGTAGCCGCTGTAGCCGTTCAATTAATTCTCGGTTCCCCCCCGGGTACCTATCGAAGTTTGACCGTGTCTAACAGCACCTATGAAAAGGTAGGGCCGGGGTGAGCCTAGCCCGGCCGCAGACCCCTCTATAACCCACGCGTTGACTTATAAGTAGCGCGGATAGGGCCTATGAATGTGCCCAAAATTTTCCATCAATCGCGCAACTAACGCCTCGGCTCGTCGGAGCAGATGTCTCCCCGGTGCCTAGGGCGGCCCCTAAGGCTAGCGATCGGCAATAGGTAGAAGATGGAAAGCCGCGGATTGGGCTAAAAAAGCGCCTAAATCTCGTGAGCTTCAATGGGTAGGTAACATCTATGCGAGGGGTGAGAATGTGAGTTTTAGTCCCGCCCTTCTCACGTATCTACCAGTTGAATTAATCACCGTAGCAATGTGAGAAAGGAGGCTGCCTATATCGAAAACTCACAACTTCCTCATTGGGTTGTGTCGACCCAGTCATATTATGCAAATGCATTGCACTCCACCCTTTTGACACTATACTACTTACCCATTTGTTTCCATTTGTACATCATATTCGTGCTCCCACAAGACCTTGTGAGTGAACTGGGAACCTATAAGCTGATCCCGGGGGCGGGTCCACGCAAGACTGTCGGCAGATGCACCATGGATATCTGCTATGATTCCACACTCAGGACATGGGCAACCATGCCACCAGCAACCGTTAAAGGAGTACGCTGTCTTTCCACCAGTGGCACGGTGTTCGCTTAGACCAGTGTTTCCCAACCTTTGTTTAACCATCGCCCCTTAACGGTTGTGTTTTTAAACAAAACCTTAAAATCGCCCCCCTTCCAACAGAAAATTAAAACAATGAAATATTTTCTACTTACAATTTTTATTCAATGGGATCCTTGTGCTTGATGCTTTTTAGCTAGAAGTTGAATGTCCGGTTTGATATTAGTGAGTTTGATTCTAATGTCTCCCGTTGAACATATATCAGTTCTATTTCTTTTCTTTGTTATGATTTGATTTACTGCACTAAAACCAGTTTCAACCATATAAGATGTCGGAAAACACAAAAGAACGTTGGCTATTTCCCCCCATACTGTTGGATAAAGCAATTTGATTGTTTTTGAACACCACAATTCGGCCATTCCACCTTTTTCGAATTTAAATTTGCATTCTTCATTGCATTTTAATTTAATGAGTTCTTCTTGAATGTTCTCATTAGCAGACTCAGCATCATAAGTAAACGGATCTAACACCCATGGCTCAACTTTGAAAATAAATAAATCGGAAAATCTGTTTTCCATATCAGCTTTTAATGAAAGCAGATGTTCAGAATAATTTTTAATATCATTCTCGGTAAGACATTCATTAATTTCAGCTAACTCGGGCATGCTATGAAATTTTCTTCTCAATAAATTGCTTTGAAAAATATCCAGTTTTTCGGGAAATCCTTTTACTACGCGTTTGCAATCAATAAGCGTAACGAAATTTCTTGAAAGTTGAAGTGATACTTTGTTAAGTTTGTGAAAAATCCAAGCCATGTAGTATATATCGTTTTTGTGCTCATTGATCTCTTTTGCTAGTTTCGTGGCACCTTCATTTTCGAGGAAACTAGTTATCATATCATAAAGACTTACAAATCTTGCTAAACAGTTGCCTTTCGAAAGCCATCGAACTTCTGTGTGTAAAAGAAGTCTAACATGCTGTTCATCATTATCAACACAAAATTTTTTGAAAAGGCGATCATATTTGTAGTTTGACTTTTTGTTCATGGTTCTAATAACTATATTAAAAGACTCATGAAGAACTGGACTAATATTTTTTGCAACCAGATGATGTCCGTGTACAACACAATGTATCGCAACAATTTCAGGACAGGCTTTTTTTAAGGTGGGCAACAAAGCCATTATGTCTTCCAACCATGGAGGGAGCACCATCGGTTGCACATGATCTCAAGTTTTCAAATGTTACTTGTTTTTCATCAAACAATGATTTGACAGCATCAAAAATAGAAGCTCCAGTGGTGTCAGTTGATAAAAATTTCACAAACAATATATCTTCTTGCAATTTACAGTCATTATCAAAATAACGAACGTATGCCATTAGAAGGGCCTTGTTGTCAATAACTGTGGATTCATCCAACTGAATTGAGAATCTCGTCGTCTTTAATTTTTCAATAAGCAACTCTTCAATGTTAACTGATATCTCGTCTATCCGTCTTTGAATCGAATTATTGCTTAATGGGAAAACTTTTAAAACAGAAGAATGATCTTGATACATCACAGTTGAAATTACTTCTTCTAATGTCTAATGCAGGTAGTATCACAGTCTCAGCAACTGTATGAGCACTGCCAGTTTTTGCAATGATTTCTGCAATTTTATAAGAAGCAATCAAACCATCGTCATTTGTTTGTGTTTTTTTCTTAAATAAAGAATGAATTGTGTTGCAGTTCTCGAAATCCTCTTTCAATTTTTTTAAATATTCCATAGGCTTACCAACTTTATCTGGATGTTTCCTTTTTAAGTGATCAAGAAGTCTTGATGGCTTCATCGCTTCATTTGATCAGGAAACATTACACAAGAGACACATCGGCTGTCTTGAATCTAAAAGGCTTTGAATAAAACCATAAGATAAGTAGTCATCTCAATATTGTCGAACTTTTTCTTTTGGTCACTTAACATAATTTATAATGGGGTGAAAAATTACAATAAATTTTTTACTTTGAACTCTCAAAACTCACGTTCATCACCGCAAACGCCAAACTGACTGAACGAAAGTAGTGCTAGAAATCTTGGAGTCCAAGATCTGGCAACACTGTCCTCAACTTAGCCATTCTGTTCAACCCTACGTTTGAAAACGTTTTCAAACGTTTCTCGCTCTTTTTCATTCGTTTTAATAAATAAGAAAAAAAGAGTTACTTCTAAACTAGTTAGGCTGCCATGCTATAACTTTTTTTAGTTAATTATTTATTTTTTATTTATTTAGGACTCTACATGAAATATATATATATGTTTCCTTTAGCAGTAAAGCAGTAAAATAAAGAAAACACGATATCCTCATTCCCTTGTTTACATGTAGAGACTCGTTTTCTTTTCCTGGATAACAAAGCACCGGATAATTCAACACAAACTAATATAAAAAAATAATTAGCATTTCCTTCTCGATTTATGAGGGTTTCTTAGCACTAGAAGGTAAGAACACGCTTTATTTAGGTAACTGGGAAGAAAACAAAGCAAAAATTCTTAATTCATCATGATGTACTATAGTCACCATTTAATTTTTCGCCAAAATCTATTTTCGCCCACAAGGGGGCGATATCGCCCGCGTTGGGAAACACTGGCTTAGACCATCCACCCAAAAAACACGACCATTGACTTTGATGGGGACTTCCCCGTGTTGCGGGCATGTTTTATATATACACACCGGTTTGTTGCTGTAGATGTATGAACTAGTAAATACCTTTATGCCCATAACAGCAGGGATTGTTTCTGTAAATGACGGTCAGTGTGTCTTTAGGCATGAAATTGTTCTTGTTCACCGAAAAGCACAAAGAGGAGATAGTGGTTGCGACTTGCATCGGATCACACTTGAACCAGTCTATGTACATCCTTCTAAAGGACTGGAAACATACTCTTAGCACGCACACATCATTCACGCAAAAACGCTCAGATTCATACGCTATATTGTATGGAATTTCTTCATTAAAACTGTCGTAGTAGCGGTCAAAATCTTCACGCTCACTATCACTCATGTTGGCATAGTTAAAGTAATGCTTGGGTGAGGTAGTCCTATGAAATTTAAGGTGTAGCTAGTGAGGAAAGTGTATGGGAAATATCTTTTGAAACTTCGGCTGCTACCCCCATTACCTTGGGCACCTTGGCTAGTTTACAAGGTGTGAATAGTAAAGTGTCCTTAAACTGAACTTTACCTCTTATTTTCATTTGTATAAGTTTTTTTCCTCTTTTCAAGGGATCGCTTGTAAATATCTCCGATGACTCGTGTTCAAGTAGTTCTTATAAAGGAATTGTGTGTCAAATTTTTCGCCGTTATGACAAAAATATACACAGTCATTTTTTTTAACTTGTCCGCTAACTTGACAATATAGGACACAAAGAGCTCCACGGGGTTGTCGTGTGTGATCGTTTTAAAACCGTTTGTTCGTTTACCACATTATTGGCACTCATCACATTGGACTTCCATGCACTCATCACAGATAGTCTGGCTTACAATAGATGTGGGATAACCTCTCTGGTTTCAGCAGCCGTATATGTTTGTATATCGTAGTACTTAGTTATACAAGGTCTATTTTTAGGCTTAGCATCTTTCATATAACATAAGCTTATATGTATCATGACATGTAGAACAGTGAATTTCATCACATTTGTGCGTGAATTTCCCCCAATTATCCTCATATGAAACATACCACATTCACAGATTCCCATTTTCTTACACGTTCCATTTGATTTATGGGATTCAAAACAGATATTATTGAAAAATGCGCGTCTACACACATTACAGTCCCCCTTTCTGCTTCAACTACACGACTTTCACATTTGGAGCTTTTACACTGCTCACATACCATGTGGCTATTCTTACACTGTTTCACTATGTCGTCCGCAAACTCGAGGCATCCCTTACACAATTCATGATGCCTTCCATATTTTCGACTTTTATCATAACTCGCGTAAAGGTCCCTTATATTACGGATGGGGAGATACGTTGTCCCTGACTGCCCTAAAATAAGTAGTGGTCTTGTACGATCTCTCACACTGCTTTTAAAAACATACACAGTCCTACGACAGTCATCCATCCCAAATACAACTATATGAACATTCATTTTCTGCTCTACCTTTCTCAGCTCTTCAGGACCCATATTACAGTCAAACTCAAGCTAGCAATCTGAAGCCAGTTTACGGGCACGCTGCACAACCTTCGGCAGCCAAATTTTTCTGACCCCCGTATTTAGTACAGTAAACATATGAGCTAAGACTACTGCTATAAAGCCGCAATCACGATCGGTGTTTATATGCCGTCTGTAAATAGCCTGAGAATTGAAGTTAAGAGTATAAGGTGTGGCCGTATGGCCCGCAACACGGAATACCCGGTCAATATCTATCGTGAAGTTGTCCATGTTGAAGATTGTACTACTTTGAGAGGCTTGCATTATATAACCCATAATATATTCTATATCTACAGCAGCCAAGCGCCTGTATGGTATTACTAACCAAAAATTATCTACATTCCCGTCATTTGACCCGAACCCGAGGGACAGCCTCGTCCTGACTTCACATCAGTCGCTGTTCTGTAGGACAAACTCACAATACGTTCAACTACGCGTCGTAGTCCGTGCTCGGTACCATTGCTATACATGGTTCGCGGGTCGACCCTGACTACGTACCAGTTTCTAGTCAGGGCTGGGGTGAGGGTGGCGGTGCGCACCTGCTCGAATCTTATACCATGATCTACAGAACGAGAAGCTGGTGCTGTGGACGGTGCGATCGGAATTGAACAGGAATAAGGGGGCACATTTTTATTTGAGGAAGGAAGTAGTGTGGGGGGTTGTCGTAAGACTTAGAGGGCTGGGGCTCTATTACTGATGGTCTAACAACCGGTGCACTCCTGGCACGCTTTATACCTGACGTGAAAGGCGAATTATCATCATGCCTCCACTTCGAATTGTTGCATAGTGGCGCTAGCGGGGGTCGAGCCTGTAGTCACAACTACACTCTCATCGGAACCGTCTGAAATATCGATGATAGGGACATGTTGCTGTACCACATCCTCATTCACGGTTCTGAGGAAGAACAAGAATATAAAGAACATCACTTAAAATTTTATTATATTTTGTAAATGTTACACTTACGAGTGTGACGTGTTTGAGATGGATTCTGTAGAAAAATTCAGGTTCACGAGCCCATCTACATATATTATATCTGGCCCTACAGGATGGGGTAAAACTGTGTTTATGCTTAAAGATAATGGGGAGATGTACTCAAAATTTGTGCATAAAGTCATATGGTGCTATTCGACGTACCAGTCAGTGTTCAACGAGTACCAAGATATTTTGTTCCACAAAGGTGTGTATGACGTTAATTCGTTAAAGGAAAATGAAAATACAGTCATTGTAATTCACGATCTCATGTTAAAAATGGATAAAACGTTTGCCGAGACATTTACAATGTTCTCACACCATCTTAACGTGTTCTTTATCACTCAAAATCTATTTTTCAAAAATAGATACATGCGCGATGTGTCGTTAAATACACAATATATATAGTCTTATTCGCGCAACGTAAAGACGTATTACAAATTGGGGTATGAGCCAAACAAATGTTCCAAAATCAGCGTAAGGAGTTTTTGGAAGTTTATAAAGAAGCTACAAGTCAACGTTACAGATATTTGCTTTGTGACCGTCATCCACGAAACACGTTTAGGGTGCTTCTAAGAACGAATATATTTCTAAACGAGCCTGAAACGGTGTATATTCCAGAAAGACAAAAGGCTAAAGAAATACCATAAACTAATAAAAATCTATCATCGACTGCCCCTGGCATTGCAGCAGATGTTTGGTAAAAATATCGACTCCGACTTTTTAAAATGCATCTGTGAAATCTGTCTTAATGTTATAAAATGTAATGTACCAATGAAACCCCCTCAGAAGGCTCGCCTCCGCCATTACAAGAATATAATACGCACACTAGCTTGTAAAAGTCAAACTGTGCGGAAGAAAAAACGAATTATTGTACAAAGAGGTAATTCATTCCTGCTCATTTTATTTTCAGTTTTGGGGCCTTTACTGACTAGATTAATATAATGAAGAAAGTAGTCGCGATTCCACACGAGGTGTATGCTTCACTACAATGCTCAAAGAGTCCGTATGGAAAGCGATTTGTTAGACATATTAAACAGTGAAAAGTCACCTGATAAGTAAAGAATCTTATACCAAGAAGCTCTGCAGAAATTTCTTCATGAGTAAGAAAATTATAAGAATCTGATAGAGGTCCCCGGAGTTATTAGGCACAGGACAGACGACGCTGAACATTGAGGCATAGGACCTGGGGTCGCGGCTAGAGATGACCAGTCAAAGAATAACAGATTCACCGCACAACATATCAAGCATGTATTAAAAAGCAGTCTCCCACATACATTGAGGAATAAAGGCTTAAGTCTTTATAATCTATTGAGTGAGGATCCCATTATACAGTGGACCAATGCAGGTGAGGTTATTGTTGATGGAACAAAGGTACAGGGCTCGAATATCGTTGACATCGTCCATGACCTGGTGAGAAAGTGGGATAGGCCATCACCATCAGGATGGAAGCATATTAAAGCAAGACTACAACAAATAAACGTCCCCAAAACATTGATAGGAAATCTGAACAGGTTAAAAGACTCAGAGCAAGCCTCGCATGTCCCACAACTGCGCACGCCATCACCCCCAACGGTAGCATCTCTGAAGAGGAGAAAGAAGTGACCAAACAACAACGGTCAATCCTCCCCGCGTGCTTGTAAAATACGGAAATGGCTAACATATTAAGAAAACGTTATTATGACATCTATAGCTCAATCTCCTACAGCGGCGTTGATAGACTGTACAGGTGTTTATAATGAGGGAGTAGGGAAAAAAGATGTTGAGAGGTTTTGCGTGAACAAGATGCTTATACACTTCATAAGCCTGTGAGAAAAAGGTTTAAAACAGCCAAGACAACAGCGGCCTCCATTGAGTCTATTTGGCAAGCAGATTTAACAGACATGCAAAGATACTCAGTGTATAATGGTGGCTACTGCTATATCCTATTCATAATGGATGTATTCTCAAGATATCTGTGGCTAATTCCCCTGAAAAATAAATCGCCTGAAACAGTTGCTGAAGCCACCAAAACGTTGATGTTGAAAGAAAACAGGATTCCAGGCTATTTTTATACGGACATGTGGAAAACATTTATAGGCTGAGCTTTTCAGAGTATGTTGACAGAGTTTAATATCAGTTAGTACAGTCGCAATTCTATATATAAGGCCTCTTTAGCTGAAAGAGTTCAACGTACCAAAAAGGAAAGCATGCATCGTTCTTTCACACAAAAAAATACATACAGATGCATAGACATTTTGGAGTTGCTGGCCTCATCCTACAACCGTTCACACCACCACCGTGCGATTGGGACAACACGAAACGAAATTTTAGAAAGTGGTACGCACACAGAGCGTGAGGTGATAAAACACACTCGTAGAGTGCCACCACACTCTGCGCGTTTCAAAATCGATGATTATGTAAGGCTGTCGAGTTCGGGTAATAAATTGGCGAATGTATTTGAGCAATGTTGGATACGTGAGATTTTTAAAGTTAGGACTAAGAGACCTAAAGACGAGATAATGCTGTATTACGTTGAAGATTTGAATGGTGAATGGGGAAGAAATTGCAGGAGACTTTAATGGCGAGGAGCTGCAGAAAGCTTCAACACCTATATAAAAGCTGATACAATAATGAAGATTAAATAGTACTCAACATGGCGCCTAACCACTTCTACTGCACACTCCCGTTCTCTTCTTCTCTCTCTGTACATCTTGGCAACACTCTGGCCAACTTTGTAACAAAACTCCACGGTCCCATCGAATTGGGTCTTGATTCGTATGGGGTTCGAATATGCGAGATTCAAATGCCTCCCAAGTTTTTAAGATTCAAAATAAAAAATCCGTTTATACGGTTCTTAGAGACCGTGATGAATGCTTAAAGGTCGGAGTAACTTGGAACGAGACCATGCGTGCCGCCCAGAGTAGGGAGGCTCAGTATTACATTACAGTAGTAACACTAGGCCCGGGTCATTATGGTGCTGCCTGGGATGTTGTGAGAGACTTAAACGGTTGTTTGAAAAGCTCAAATCTTACGGCTGATTTAGCATACGAAATCGTAAACAAAGATATCCCTGCACATACTCTGACCCTAAAATCACAGGCTAACAGAAATATTAAATACAAAGGACTGTTCAAAATTATAACCTAGGGCTGATATGGAGCAGCCCTCCAAAGATATACCTTTCACGAAAAACAACATGACTTGTCCAGCCTATCGTATCAGCTGAAATTGGAAAAATTGAACGATGACTATCCACCCACACATGTGCTATTTTTTCAGTAATATTGTTTAGCATCAGTTTGTTGGAGATACCCAGGCGCGCTTTCTGCGTATCGCTCACATCCCCAATAATAAATGAAGGTGCTTGAGCATTACATACGATAAACTGTTATGTTAATGTTGCAACTAATCTATTAACCAATATCTCAATATACATAAGGACGATTGAGGGGAAAAGTTTTCCATTCGGTGACGGGAGTTAACAGTGAAGCTCCACTTTCGTCGCACTGTGCTATAATGACCCGAAAGCTTTTCACAGTCTATCGAAGGGTGAGAGACCAGCGCGGGAGTGGGTGTGGATCAATTTTTTCATCCATACTGCGTACGGCTGTCCCCTTGCTGAAGAGCGATGCCAGATATCTCTGAAGGAAAGCATTACAATCAGGTCTTAACACGGTAGAAGACATAATGGCGGGGACTAAGCCTAAAGAAGCTCTAAAAAAGTACTTAAAGCGTACACGGGACGAAATCATCAAAGATACGAAGAGAAAATGCGTGGTGGTGGGAAAAAGAAGAAGAGGGCTGTCCGGAAGAAGAAGAAAGGGTAACCAGCACGTGGTGTTAAACGTAAAAGGACATCAAAAAGGTTTTCTAAGCGACTGAAACCTATGGTTGATCATTTTTTAACTGTTATAAGCTAAGAACATTGCTCTCATGAATCATAGGCTGTTTACTACTTCCCAAATGAGATGCCACTAATTTCGACTCGTCATGACACGTTTCATCCATCCGTGTAGTTCACAATGTTGTAAATCGGAACTGTCCCTCTTTGACATGCCCGCAACTCGTTTCTATTGAGCACAGTGACTTTATTACAATTAATCCGTTAAACACCATTAGCTCCCCGAATGTCCTTATAGAATTCGTGAATCCCAGCTCAGGCCCTTCCTGTTTTGATCCAAGGTGTGTGCACATGTACGCTAAACTAAGTATAACACATTCAGATGGAACGGATTTCGAAGACAAATACGTTGTATTTCCAGAAACAAAATTTCTAGACTCCATATTCAGTCAGTGTGAAGTGTATTTAAACCAGTTCAACATCTCGGCAGGAACGGGTTCCTATCACATACGAGCCTATCTGAAAAATGCCCTCAACTTTTCAAATGAAGCGAAGAACACCTTTTTAGCTGCCGAAGGCTATTATCAAGCTAAAGACGAAAGTAGTATAAAGGACAAATTTAAAAATTCTATATGAATGCTTCGGACGCCTGCATACAGACTTCACATTCCAGGAGAAGCTGCTTGTGAATAGGGTGGATATGAAAATAAAGCTCACTCGCACGAATCCTGAGATCTGTTTAAATCTGGGAGCTGATCAAGAAGAGGGTACAAAGCCCGTTGTGACTCATGTTATGGAAACATCTTCGTGTGCGCCGAGTGAAATTAGGTTCTGCTAAACAACTCGAAATTGAAAAAAATTTACTGCACGCTACAGTAAAATACCCAATTAATAGAGTACATATCAAACTATACACGGTGCCAGCAGGACTGGCATCGAAGCAGATAGAAAACGTCGCCCTTGGAGCTCTACCTAAAAGATTATTAATTGGAACGCAGGAACACGTTTCTCTGAATGGAAAATATAAAAAGAACGTATATAATTTCGAAAATTTCGCCCTTAAAAATATAACCCTAACGTCAATTGAGTCGCTTTAGGGGGAGCATTAGAAACGGATTATTAAACAGAAACCGTGTTCCTGCTTTGCTCGAGAGCTTACAGTAATCTTGCACATATTGCTGGTACTTGCAATGAGCTAGGAATTGGTGTAACACAGAAGGAATTCATCGAGGAAGTTAACCTTCACCCGTTTGACATCACCCCGAACTTATCTGCTAGTGTAAACACGCACTTACGTCCACAGCAGAGTGAAAACATCTCAGTCAGATTCGAATTCGCCAAGCCTCTAGAGTCTAGACGCACTAGTATACTTCGAATCACAAGCCCTAATAGAGATCGATAGGTTTAGAGCAGTGTTTCCCAACGGGGGCGATATCGCCCCCATGTGGGCGAAAATAGATTTTCGGGGACGAAAAATTAAATGATGACTACTGTATAGTACATCATGATGAATTAAGAATTTTTGCTTTGTTTTCTTCCCAGTTACCTAAATAAAGCGTGTTCTTACCTTCTGGTGCTCAGAAACCCTCATATATCAAGAAGGAATTGCTAATTAATTTTTTATGTTAGTTTGTGTTGAATTATCCGGTGCTTTGTTATCCCGGAAAAGAAAACGAGTCTCTACATGTAAACAAGGGAATGAGGATATCGTGTTTTCTTTATTTTACTGCTTTACTGCTAAAGGAAACATATATATCTATTTCATGTAGAGTCCTAAATAAATAAAAAATAAATAATGAACTAAAAAAGTTATAGCATAGCAGCCATAACTAGTTTAGAAGTAACTCTTTTTTCTTATTTATTAAAACGAATGAAAAAGAGCGAGAAACGTTTGAAAACGTTTTCAAACGTAGGGTTGAACAGAATGGCTAAGTTGAGGACAGTGTTGCCAGATCTTGGACTCCAAGATTTCTAGCACTACTTTCGTTCAGTCAGTTTGGCGTTTGCGGTGATGAACGTGAGTTTTGAGAGTTCAAAGTAAAAAATTTATTGTAATTTTTCACCCCATTATAAATTATGTCAAGTGACCAAAAGGAAAAGTTCGACAATATTGAGATGACTACTTATCTTATGGTTTTATTCAAAGCCTTTTAGATTCAAGACAGCCGATGTGTCTCTTGTGTAATGTTTCCTGATCAAATGAAGCGATGAAGCCATCAAGACTTCTTGATCACTTAAAAAGGAAACACCCAGATAAAGTTGGTAAGCCTATGGAATATTTAAAAAAATTGAAAGAGGATTTCGAGAACTGCAACACAATTCATTCTTTATTTAAGAAAAAAACACAAACAAATGACGATGGTTAGATTGCTTCTTATAAAATTGCAGAAATCATTGCAAAAACTGGCAGTGCTCATACAGTTGCTGAGACTGTGATACTACCTGCATTATACATTAGAAGAAGTAATTTCAACTGTGATGCATCAAGATCATTCTTCTGTTTTAAAAGTTTTCCCATTAAGCAATAATTCGATTCAAAGACGGATAGACGAGATATCAGGTAACATTGAAGAGTTGCTTATTGAAAAATTAAAGACGACGAGATTCTCAATTCAGTTGGATGAATCCACAGTTATTGACAACAAGGCCCTTCTAATGGCATACGTTCGTTATTTTGATGATGACTGTAAATTGCAAGAAGATATGTTGTTTGTGAAATTTTTATCAACTGACACCACTGGAGCTTCTATTTTTGATGCTGTCAAATCATGGTTTGATGAAAAACAAGTAACATTTGAAAACTTGATATCATGTGCAACCGATGGTGCTCCCTCCATGGTTGGAAGACATAATGGCTTTGTTGCCCACCTTAAAAAAAGCCTGTCCTGAAATTGTTGCGATACATTGTGTTGTACACGGACATCATCTGGTTGCAAAAAATATTAGTCCAGTTCTTCATGAGTCTTTTAATATAGTTATTAGAACCATGAACAAAAAGTCAAATAGCAAATATGATCGCCTTTTCAAAAAAATTTGTGTTGATAATGATGAACAGCATGTTAGACTTCTTTTACACACAGAAGTTCGATGGCTTTCGAAAGGCAACTGTTTAGCAAGATTTGTAAGTCTTTATGATATGATAACTAGTTTCCTCGAAAAAGAACGTTCCACGAAACTAGCAAAAGAGATCAATGAGCACAAAAACGATATATACTACATGGCTTGGATTTTTCACAAACTTAACAAAGTATCACTTCAACTTCCAAGGAAATTTCGTTACGCTTATTGATTGGAAACGCTTAGTAAAAGGATTTACCGAAAAACTGGATATTTTTCAAAGCAATTTATTGAGAAGGAAATTTCATAGCATGCCGAGTTAGCTGAAATTAATGAATGTCTCACCGAGAATGATATTAAAATTATTCTGAACATCTGCTTTCATTAAAAGCTGATATGGAAAACAGATTTTCCGATTTATTTATTTTCAAAGTTGAGCCATGGGTGTTAGACCCGTTTACTTATGATGCTGAGTCTGCTAATGAGAACATTCAAGAAGAACTCATTAAATTAAAATGCAATGAAGAATGCAAATTTAAATTCGAAAAAGGTGGAATGGCCGAATTGTGGTGTTCAAAAACAATCAAATTGCTTTATCCAACAGTATGGGGGTAAGTAGCCAACGTCCTTTTGTGTTTTCCGACATCTTATATGGTTGAAGCTGGGTTTAGTGCAGTAAATCATATCTTAACAAAGAAAAGAAATAGAACTGAAATATGTTCAAGGGGAGACATTAGAATCAAACTCACTAATATCAAACCGGACATTCAACTTCTAGCTAAAAAGTATCAAGCGCAAGGATCCCATTGAATAAAAATTGCAAAAAGAAAAATTTCATTGTTTTAATTTTCTGTTGGAAGGGGGGGCGATTTTAAGATTTTGTTTAAAAAAATCAACCGTTAGGGGGCGATGGTTAAAAAAAGGTTGGGAAACACTGGTTTAGAGTTATAGACACAGACTTTAAAAATGGATGCGAATACACTCCAGAGAGTAATAAATAGTGACTGATTCACACGCTCCAAATTTATTGGTGTGTTTACGAAGAACGAAACGCTAAAGCTTGCTGATACGAGACATTGCGTTGCTTTTATTCTAAATACGGATGTTAGCGGAGGTGAAGGGCTTCACTGGATCGCCGTCTATTTTAAAAATAGGGACCGAATGTACTATTTTAACTTACTGGGGCTTCATCCTTAGAATGACGCTATTATTGTGAAATTTCTCGAGCAACTGCAGATTTCCCAAATTGTCTGGAGTCCTTACCATTTACAGGGGTACTATAGCAATACTTGCGGGATGTACTGCCATTCATTTCTCTTGCATATGGCTCGTGGGAAAGCATTTACAAATTTTTTAAAATTATTAGATTTGTGCTACACCGAACGGAATGATGAAGTGGTATGCACCCAGATAAAAAATCGGTTCCCGTTTGTAAGCACTCGGTGTATTGTGTGATGTTTTACAAATATATATATATATATATATATATATATATATATATATATATATATATATATATATATATATATTAAATGTAACTTGAGTATTTGCAACAATATTGTGTAAAATATAAAATGTCTTCAATAGTGTTAGTTTGTGTAGCGTTTAAGGACGAGTTATATGTTCTGTATCTTATTTAAAATGTAATGGATGCTAATTCTGTAACTATTTTAAGTTGGATATAAATATATAATGTATAAAAAATTTATGCCAATGTCACTCCTATATGTGAGAAATATTGAAGGACATATTACGTAAAATTGTGTTGTATACAGTAAGCGCTATTATTTACAATTTTATAAAACATTCTACTTGGCTCTATCTTTTAATAAATTGTTGAAGGTACATGGCTTGTTCTTCCCCGATACACACAAAAAAAACACTCACCTCACTTCGTCGATGATACGACAATCGCTGGGCTGAGTGTGCAGCAAAATTTCTACCTACGTCACCAAATTCTCGTCCACGATTTGAGTTTCTTCAAAACTATCACGAAAAGTTTCAATAACACGATCGAGTTCCGCATCGGTGCTTTAAGGAAAAAAGGCTACGGTTGTAGACAGAAATTATAAAATTATTTTTGGAAAAGCCGAATAACTTTTAAATGAGTTATTGCGGAGCAGTTATTCTAAATACAGTTGAAAATTACGAGTGAAAATATGGATAAATTACGGATTTTTATAAAAATAATTAATACTTGCAGATGATTCTTGATTAATATAATGTAGGACCATATTAATCACGAAACTGAATGACACGATATCTATCTATCTATCTATCTATATATATATATATATATATATATATATATATATATATATATAGGTCGAGAACTTCACATCTAAATTCTTGAAGGCATTTTCTAGTCTGTGCAGCGGTATGAGGGTGCGCATTGACGTGTAACAGAATAACACCTTCCGACAATCTCCCTCTCCGTTTTGTGCGAATTTCTTGCTTTAACTCATTCCGAAGCATGTCAGAATACGATGCACTTGTTACTGTAGTTCCACGCTCAAGATAATGTTCAAGAGTAGGACCTCGTTTATTCCAAAACAGTGTTAGCATAACTTTACCTGCTGACGGCTGCTCTTTGAACTTCCTTGCAACGGGAAATGTTGGATGCTTCCATTGTATGCTCTGTCGTTTGCTTTCTGGTTCTTAGTGAAGGATCCAGGTTTCATCTCCAGTGATAATGCGCTCCTAAAAGTTTTCACCTTCATTATGATACTGCGCCAAAAGACGAGAGCAGACGTCCATACGATTACGCTTGTGCTCTTCTGTCAACTGTTTGGGCACCCATCTTGAACAAACCTTTTGAAAGCCAAGAATGTCATGAACTATCGAATAGGCTGACCCTTGACTGATGTCTAATGAAGATGCAATTACTTTTATTGTTAATCTTCTGTCATCGAAAATCATGGCTCTGGCTTCTTCCTGCTTGTCACCACTGGTTGATGTTGACGGTCGTCCTGAGCGTTGAGCATCTATCACACATGTCCGACCTTCCTTGAACATTTGAATCCACTCGTACACACTTCGCAGTGGTAACGCATTATTCCCATACTGAGCAAATAAACGCGTGTGAATTTCAGCTCCTTTCACACTTTCTGCCCACAAAAAACGAACCAAGGATCTCTGTTCTTCCAGAGTAGAAATTGAAAGTGGCGCAGCCATGCACACTACTCGTACGATATGTGACAACTACGAGTAGCCTAAATAAGCCTATACTGTTGCTAGCCTAAATAAGCCTATATATGTCAGTTTGACTCGTTATTACGAGCATATATTATATATACTATATTATCACTAAAATAAAAAGTGCGGATACTTATTGAATTACCCTCGCATATACAGACCGCGACTGAGAACGGCAATTATGTAATTATTCATTATTTGTACTCACATATCAATTGTGGTACTTTCCGCTGGATCATTCTGTTCGGCATCAAAAATGTCTGCAATGGCCTGTGCTGAAAGTAATTCGTTCCGGTCGGCGGCTGCGAGATCAGCCTACTGGCTTCAGCCCTGAACGAATGCAGGATTAAATCACTCTTTCGTTTATATATATATATATATATATGATGAATAAAACCACGAAGGAAAAAAGAAACACAAAGGGGTGCTCAAGCGCTTTCGTCTAATGACATCCTCAGGAACACTTGAGCGCTTGAGCACCCCTTTGTGTTTCTTTTTTCCTTCGTGGTTTTATTCATCATAAATACTTTTCACGTGTCACTTTCGTGAAATAATTTTTCATATATATATATATATATATGTGTGTGTGTATATATATATATACACATATATATATATATATATATATATATATATATATCGTAAAGAACGACGCTTGTATAGGAGAACATTCCGCGCAAGATGAGGAGGGAGAACGAACAAATGAATAAATGAGGTAACTACCCGGGAATCGAACCCGGGATCTTCCAATTGCCGGTCAGATATGATAACCACTACACCAGGGTAGGGGAACCTTTTTTCATTGGAAGGCCGCATTTCATTTAACCAAGACCCTATTAGGCCGCATGCTGAGAACTTAACATGTACAGTACAACAAAATGTCATATTTTAGTCTACAATCTACATATTTACTAATATTAAATCAAACTTGATAATACGTGAGGGCTTTTATAATAAATAAAAATTCAGCAAGTGCACATTTATTTTTTGGGGGAATAATTGACAATAGAACTAATATTAAGTGAAAAATGATAGTAAGTGAAATGATGTTAATATTAAGTGAAAAAGTGATAAACCATTTAATGACTTTTTTGTGATGCTTATTGCGGGACAGGAGTCGTACATTTGGTTCCAACATCGTTGACAGTAGTTTTAGTTGGTCCTCCAGGTGAATATTCGTCATATGAGATCTCAAGCGCGTTTTGATTTGAGTCACATATGAAAACGTTGAATCACAAAAACAAGACAACATTCAACGAGCATGTTGGCGCAGAAGTGGGTATTCAACGGCATTTTTCCATATTTCAACAGGATCCTTCTTAGTATCAAATAGAGACTAAAGGATATTATCTTCTAATAGCTCAATGAACTCCATCTGTAAATCTTCAGGTGCTTTGGAGACATCAACCAGGTGTGGTTGGAAAGCTAGTTTCAGTGTGAAGTCATGTTTCTCAAAATCTTCAAATCTTTCATCGTATTCTTCAATCAGGGAGTCTAGGACAGCTGTGTATTCTTTCACATCGCATTCCCTTAATGATTTGCTTGTATCTCTTCTTCAATTAACTTTGCCACTTCTGGGAAGTGTTCAGCTGAAAGTTCCGATCGGGTAAGAATAGTTTTGAAAAAGCGCAGCTTCCTCCGAAAAGCCTGGATTTTTTGCCACATTTCATATATGGATTTAGTTTTACCTTGTTAAGAAATATTCAGGTAATTTTGCTTTGACATTACGGTACACAAAAATGCAGCATTTCTGCTGATATCCTTTTTTGACAATTCACATGGTTCATTGAGTTCCTCAAAAAATCTTGTGATTTGTTTTCGCAAAGACAAAAGTTTTTCAAAGACTTGCCTTATGACAACCAGCGCACTTTAGAATGATACGGAAGATCCACATTGAATGTTTCATCATCAAGCATAAGCATATTGCGAAACTGGCGATGTCATGATGCATTTGCTCTAATGTAGTTCACAATACGTATAACTTTACTTAATGTGTCACTTAAAACAGTAGATTTGGCACAGAGATTCTGTTGATGCAAAATACAGTGAAAGGAAATCAAGCTATCTGGATTTGGCAGTTCTTTTTGTAGTAGCGCAACAAATCCTGCACATTTTCCTCTCATGGAAGGTGCACCATCTGTGCATACACTTAATAAATTACATAAACTCAGTTTCGCTTCATAGCATTTTTCTTTGAAGAGAGACAAGACGTCAATTCCACGTGTCTTCCCCGTAAGGGTACCCAAAGCCAGTAACTCCTCGTAGCATTGAAAATCTTCAGTTATAACACAAATAAAAAATGACACTTGCGCTGAGTCAGTAATATCAGTGGACTCATCCAAGGCAATCGAATAATAAGTATTTTCGCTTTGGCATATTGTATGAAGTTGTTCAGTTACATTGAGGGCTAATTCATGTTGCCAATCAGTTATGGTCCTTCTTGAAAGAGGTAGCTGTTTGTATTTGCTAACCTTGTCTGAATCTAAAGAGGCTACAACTTCAACAATGTATTCTTTTATGATTTCCACATCACTATATGGCTTACCTCTTTTTCCAAGTATATATGCTACTTTATAAGTTGTTTCATTGATTTCAGTCCCTAGGCCTGACATCGTTTTAAATACTTGCCGTTGTTGTTGCTTTTGAAGTTTCATCTTCGTAAGTGCAGACTTTCGGGGTTCTCCTTCCAATATAGGATACTTGTGGTTCTTATGAGTTGCATAATGCTGATATGCATTGTTTTTCTTCAATGTTGCAATTATGGCGTTGCAGAGCAAACACATCATTTTATCTTTCTCAACAACTATAAAATACTGCAATTCCCATTCTTCATGGAATACTCTGTTCTCTTCCTTTAATTTTCTTTTCAGTTTTTGACATGATTGGGGTACCAGAAGATTTTAAAATAAAAATGGTACACGAATTGATCAAAGATTTACAGTTTTAAAGGAAACAAGCGTGCGTGTCACTATCAGAGAATCGTCAGTAACTGTCATCCAGTCAGCCAGTCGAGTTGATCGTTGATAGGTAAGGGTGTAAGCCGTAAGGCAATGCTGCCAGTTTCAACTGGCAGCGCTGCCATATTTCCTATTGTTCAAGCCATAAAGAAGGCTTGTATGTGTAAGAAGCAGTGAAGCTGAAACCATGATCTAATGAAATAGCTTAAAGCCCTAAAGGGGTATCAGTTACTGTCCATTATCATACGGTATGAATTCTGAATGTCAAATAGGCAGAAGGCCGCAACTAGTAACCCAAAAGGCCGCATGTGGCCTTATGGCCGCAGGTTCCCCACCCCTGCACTACACCATGGTCCTCACTCGATCAGAAGTCGTAATTCTCCTACATACGCGCAGAAACCAATGCCCCGAGGGGGCACCTCCCGCATGCCGCACTTATATATACACATTTCAACTGCAAAGAACACGCAGTATAATTAACGTAAAGAACGACGCTTGTATAGAACATTCCGCGCAAGATGAGGAGGGAGAACGAACAAATGAAAAAAATGAGGTAACCACCCGGGAATCGAACCCGGGATCTTCCGATTGCCGGTCAGATATGATAACCACTACACCATGGTCCTCACTCGATCAGAAGTTACCTCATTTTTTCATTTGTTCGTTCTCCCTCCTCATCTTGCGCGGAATGTTCTCCTATACAAGCGTTGTTCTTTACGTTAATTATACTGCGTGTTCTTTGCAGTTGAAATGTATAATATATATATATATATATATATATATATACTACCAGTCAAAAGTTTAACTACACACTGAAATATTCATAAATTTCAAATTTTGTTTAAAGTTTTCTCATTTATTAACTAAGTTATCGTGACACAAATTCATAAGTACAAACATAGGAACTTAAATAACAACAAATCAGGACAATTTACCAAAAGAAAAGTCTAAATTTTAGATTCATCAAAATAGTCTCCTCTAGCAGCAATTACAGCAGAACAAATTCGAGGCATGCGCTCAAGAAGAGAAAGAAGATAGTCTGATGAAAGCTGCTGCCAGCACTCTTGTAAGAGTTCCCAGAGCTTCTGAGCACTGGATGGCTGCTTGGCTTTTACTCGTCGATCCAGTTCATCCCACACTAGCTCGATGGGGTTTCAGATCCGGTTGCTGTGCTGGCCATTCCATAACTGTGAGCTGACGTTGCCGTTCTTTCTGCTTCAGGTAATTTTGACACCGCTTGGAAGTGTGTTTAGGATCGTTGTCTTGCTGCATTATGAACTGTTGGCCAACTAGTCGCAGTCCAGATGGGATGGCATGGCGCTGAAGAATCTTGCTCTCCTGCAAAACATCCCCAGACCATCACACTTTCTCCACCGTGCTTCACTGTTGGCACAACACACTGCTGTATCATTCTTTCACCCGCTTTGCGCCGCACAAATACTCTGCGTTTGGATCCAAAAACTTCGAACTTTAATTCATCAGTCCAATGGACAAATTTCCACTGGTCCACAGTCCATTTTTGGTGTTTTTTAGCCCATGCTAGCCTTTTCTTTTTGTTCTGGGGTCTCAGCATTGCTTTCTTTGCTGCAGTTCGTACTTTTAATCCTGCCTCTCTTAGTCTTTGAATAGTTGTTGTTGAAAATGTTGTACTTCTGGAGTTGTTCAGATGGGCTTAGATTTCAGGTGCAGTGAGGCGTCTGTTGCGCAGACTGGTGACTCAGATATACTTATCCTCTGAGTCTGTTGTGGTTCTTTGTCGCCCTGACCTTTTTCTGTCCTTATTTTGACCAGTTTCTTCGTGCCGTTTAATGGCACAAGCAACCGCATTCACAGAAACTTTTAATTTTTTTTTCAATTTGCCTCAGTGATTGGCCCTCATTTCTCAAAGTTACAATCGACTGTCTTTTTTCTGTTGTTAACTTTGTTAACTGAGCTTTGGCACCCATTTCTGCTTTTAGAAAGAAATATACCTTAAACTACACAGTTAGCTCCTCTGCAAGGATTTTATATGTAAAGACCTGCAGCGCATGTTAATAACTGAACACATGTATTAATATACTCCTGAAGAAACACACTACCCCAATAAAGACTTTTAAACTGTTTTCGGACCTTTGTGCAGAGCTAATGGCATTAATTTTAGGTTGCATGCTAGACGTAAATTAATACATTTTGAAGGCTATTTTGAAGAAGCTTCTGTATTACAACACACTGCATAGGGCAGATGCACTGAAGCATACAATATGAAAGCCAGGTAAGCAAATTCATCTCTAATACCTGTTAAGTTTACATTTGAAGTTTATGTCATGAGCTAAGCAGCAAAACATTGGAAATTAGTAGGTGTACTTAAACTTTTGACTGGTAGTGTATATAGATGTGTGTGTGTGTGTGTGTGTGGCTTACCCAAGATCTCAAACTTCATAAAAGTCTGGTAAACAATAAAGTTCTGGCTGACTGGCAGTGTCCATGACGGCTAGTGATGCGTGGTTATTCACGGGCAAAATATCAGTTAATATGGCGCGAGGTGAAAATGCCCCATTTCGAGTGACGAATAGCTGCACACCAATCACAAGCTCGCTGACTTCCTGATTGGGCAGTGATACCTGTGTGGGCGTTTAGAAATTTCTACGTTAGTCGACTCTGCGCATGCGCAGGACAGATAGATAGAGAGAGGGGGAGAGAAAGAGGGAAAGAGAGTGAGAGGTTGAGAGAGAGAGTGAGAGAGAATGAAAGAAAAAGAAAAGGTTTATTGGCAGACCATATAAAAATATTATTAATACAATATTAACATATTAAGGATAGAAATATATGCAATTGATTAGAAATAATAACGAAGCATTTCAAAATTCTTTATTGATGGATAGTATGCCCCAATCTTCTACGTTTTTAAATTTGTTTGTGACAATACACTGTATTGGGAATCAAATCCTCAAGGCAGTGTTTAATTCGAGATTGCACTGAAGAAAATTTACTTTATTCCATAAATAGTAAGATTTAATATGATCCCAAAAAAACACATTAAAATAGTGCAGTAATGCCAATTAGTATATAAGAGCCCAGTAAAGTCTAAAGGGGGAAATTAAATAAAATATATAGTCGAGCTTCACATTTATGCAGGTGTATTCAATGTTTCAATTTGTGAAGTTAGAATTAAATAATTTTTTGACCTATATGACTAATACGTATATGATGATGTTAATAACGATAATAATGAACTATATGAGTTCTGTTACAAAAGGGCAGGGAAAGAGGGATTGAAAACACAAAAATGTGCTGAATACCTTTATAAACTTTTATTTATATAAATCTAATAAGTTGAATTTGGTGTAGTCCTCCGCACTTCAAAGTTTGTGCGAATATATATAACGGGTGCGGCAAAAGTAACGCCCTTTTTAGTTTATTCTCTTTTATTGAAGGAAATAAATCAATTACAGCATTTTAAGAGAAATAATAAGGTTTTTAAGAAAAATACAGCATTTTAAGAAAAATAATAAGTACTTTCTCAGTAAAAACTAAAAAATAACGAATTTAATTAATTTTGTGGTTGGTTATACTGTATAAAACTATAAAGATACAATTATTAAAAGGGCGTTACTTTTGCCGCACCCGTTATATATTCAATGTTTAAGGGCAAGAACTTAGGCCTACAAAAAAAAACTATTATAGCCCATATATGATAAGGCCTATTTATTAATTCATGCTCTAGGCTATTGACTTAGTGTATTTACATTCAGCCTTGACTTTAAATGTTACAGATTTATGTCTGCATAGGCTAAGTAGCTGTAACTATGGCAGCGAACCTAATTTTTTGTTCTGCTATTTTTGCTTATATACCACACTCGCACTGGCTTTAAATGGCAAAAACTATATATACATTATCCCAAGGAGGGAGAAAATGATTCTTTTTCTTCGTGGGGCTAACATCTATTCCATTAATGTATATTATACACTCCTTCTAATTACCAAGTATGAAATTCTCAAATTAGTCCTTTTTTCTTTTTTCTTCGCGTCCCATTTCAATCTTTATCCGTACCCGTCTTTGGCAGAGAGGATCTTGAAAACGGAGGGAAATGTTTTCATTTTAACCTCGATTTACTTCATCGAGTAATATCTATATAATATGTAGATGTGTAATCAAAAAATTTACAAAAATCAAAACCGTATTACACTTTAAGACTGCTTTCCGTCGTAGTAGTGAATAATATAATAATGAGGTGATGATGATGATGATGTGATGCTATTAAGAAAAAAACCATGAAATTTAACGGGAATTTACAATTTCAATTGAAATTACCATTTGAAGGTGCACAAACATCCACATTAAGACCATCCTAATTGTTAATAACAATCGTTATATATATATATATATATATATATATTAAAGAAACCAATTTGTGTGTAGTTTTAATTCGGTTCCATCATGATTTATTTCCTATATATTTTCCAATAAACGAATTTATTTCCAATAATTCGACTAAATAAGCAGAATGATAGAGTTCTGTTTTATTATGCTATTGATGGTAATAAATCATAATCATATTGAGTGGAAAGGTTTGTGGTCGGCGGTTCGACTACCGCTGCTTCTGGTAAATAATATTCTAGGTGGTATCATACTTTCAATAATGATATCTAGTAACACCGTTTTCCTATAAAGACGTTTTGATCTGTGGTTCGACTCCCATCATATTTTGTAGATGCAGTGCTGTCGATCTACTTTTATATATACTGTATATATATATATATATATATATTATATATATATATATATGTAAAAGAGAGAGAGAGAGAGCGAGAGCGAGAAGAGGCAAGTAAATTGTGCATTTATCCTTTCATGCGGGAATGAATTAACCTCGCGTTCATTTCCCTGACAAGGTATGAATACAAGGAGGGAATCAATACAGTTTTTCTGATTATGCATAAGAGCCCAGTAAAGCCTACGTCGGCTTATATATATGTAATTTAGACATGTGGTCGAATAAACCATTATTTTGTAATTAAAAACTTATTTATTTGCCTGAATATCAACATGAAAATTGAACATTAAATTATTATGTATTTTTGAAATTTTTTTAAACGTAAATGCAATGAAAATCTTCATTGAATAAATTTGAGTTTTTCAAAAATTGTATTAAGGGAGGACTTTTGGAGCGCTAAGTGTTTTAAAAGTAATTTAAAAGTCCCTTGATTAGTTTTATTAAAATTCGCGATATTAAAGCTCTTTGAAGTTTAAATTTGTAATTTAAATTTTATTTTTTACTTTTGAAGTTGTAAATCGTGGCTGCCCATTTTAAGGAAATAAGTGGAAAGTGGAATAAGTTAATAAGTGGAAAGGCAAATAACAGGTGTCCCGTGATTGCTTGGGCGAAAGATAGATGTGGGAGTTAAATTTAATGACATGTTTGAGCAGACAGCACCACAGAGAATTGCTTCTGGTATACAGGATATATATATATATATATATATATATATATATATATATAGAGAGAGAGAGAGAGAGAGAGAGAGAGAGAGAGAGAGAGAAAGTTTGAGTGTATTATTATCATTGGTATTATTATTATTATTATTGCTATAATTATTATTATTATTATTATTTAAAAGCGCTGTAGTGAATATTGTTTGGAAAATAAATTTGTGGTTTCAGTCGTGCATTTATCCTTTCATTCGGGAATGTATAAATTAACCTCGCCTTCATTTCCATGACGAGGTATGAATACACGGATGGAATCAATACAGCTCTTCTGATTACGCACAAGAGCCCAGTAAAGCCTAGAGGGCCAAATTAAATAAAGGTTATTCAATGTTTCAATTTGCGGATGAAATTTTTGTGATCCCATAGCAAATAAAATATAGTTGTGAGCCTTAATGGATTAAATATATTATATATATATATATATATATATATATATATATATACATACATATATATATATATATATATATATATATATATATATATATATATATATATATATATATAGGGCCTATATATACCGATAGATTTGACAAGAGCCTCACAGTTATTCAAGACAATGTAAAACGAGTGATTATAATGTATATAGAGCAATATAATTATTTATTTTTAAATATAATAATAATAATAATCCTTAATAATGTATATACATCAATATAAAAACTCATTTTTAGCTGTATTTGGCACATTATTAAGTGGACTGCCTTGGATATATATATATATATATATATATATATATATATATATATAGCCTTCTAAGCCAGCTGATGCTGTCAATAGCGCTCATTAAGTAATGTGACATGCCTGCAAGAACATCTCCATTAATATATACACTAATTAAATAAATAGCCAAATCTGGCTCTACAAAAGTTATTAATATATATATATATATATATATATATATACACACACACGGTATATAATTTATATATATATATATATATATATATACTGTACAGTATATATATATATATATATATATGCAGTAAAATCACAGAATAACACGTGATCTTATTAATAACACTGGTATGCATATGAAATGTTTTTGTCTGCTGTGAGGGTTTTTTCAACGCATATTATATAATTCGACCATGCTGAATAGGGCGGATCGAAAATGAGGTTTTTAAACTTTTTTTCGAAATTCAAATATGGCTAGTGCGGAAAATATGTGGGTGCTATAGATAATGACTGTGCATAAATATTAGTCCTGCGAAATTATATCTTCAGGTGCCACAAAGCCGTCGAAAAAAGTGAAATATAATGATTTTCTTATATTCTGCATTAGTACAATAACTGAAACTTACTTGTTATTATTATATATTAAGTGTTCCAATTACCAAAATAGTTACTGAATTACGCAGCTCTTAGTTTTTTAGATCAATGTTCTTTTTGATTAATGATCTAAATAATCCAGAACTCACCACGAGGAGGTGGCTGCGTGTCGAGCTCCACCCATGCCCTCCCAACCACCCATCCTTGCGCATGTTTTTTCTATTAACGTTTTATTTAAACTTTATATTCAGCTTTACTTTCGAATGATGCATTTTTTTACGTGACTGAAGTGTTGATCTTATGAAGCCATCTCGCGCGTTCAATCCAAATACTTTTGATGATGCTTCAGTCACTAATTTTACCATTCTTTCTACTACTTGTGTATGACAAGGGAATTTCTCGAATGGAGGGGTACTCTTGTTTTCTATGAATTCTTCAATCTCATTTTCTGTCAGGTGTCTTGTCACAGGTGGTTCAGTGACAATGCATTTTTGCCAATTAATTAAATCAGTATAATCAGTAGCTTCAAATTGAATAACAGGTACTGTGAAACGCCTCACAACTTTTCCTTGTTTGTTTGCCTTGCTTTCTTTATTCGCCTCCACGCTAATTCTCTTATGGCGCTGCGGTCATCATGAATCATTGATGCTAGAATATTTTCTGGATTTGCAAAAAATGCATTTCTTTGTATGACAGGGTTTACAATATCCTTTACTTCGTCATTCAGTGTTCTTGTTAGTTCAATAGTTTTGAAAACATGTTTTGAGCCATTGACAAAAGACGTACTTTGCTTAATAGAAAACCACATTGGGATGTAGACCTTCATTATTAAAGAAGCAATGTTCATGAGGTTCTCAGATGGACTTACAGTTGAAACGTATAGACGAAGCAAACGATTTGCTGTAGTCAGCCATCGTGAATGTGCATTTTGCCTGGACTACGATGAGCAAGATCTGGAGAGCAATATCCCTTTGTTATGGCCTGATGAATATCAATTAGATATTTTTGGTCGGTGCTAAGATCTTCACAGTCTACAGTTGGTTCCTCAGCATCAATCCTTTCAAACTCGACAATAGGAAGACTCTCACAGTTCTCTAATTCCCTGCCAATAGGACCGGTGAATCCGCGGGGGCCAGATGTTTTTCCATCCAGCTTTGCAACTAAATGGCGTAATGGCAATTCATTGGCATGGAGCTGGCACACTAAATGTTGAACTGGCTTCTTCAGCTTCAATTCTATAAGCCTTATAACGCCTCCCTTTTCTCCAGTGTTGACTGCTGCACCATCGCATCCAATGGCAACAAGGTTTTCCAGGTTCATGTCATTATTTCCAATATACTTAAACATTCCTTTACATATTTCTTCAGCTGATCCAGAATTCACAGAATAATGGCCCAAATAATCTGAACCAAGTTCTCTCACTAAAGTGATATTTTCTGTTACCTTCTTCTGATATACTTTGGACTCTTTTTTTTCTTGGAAGAGTGTAGAATCTTTTCGACCATCAAAATAGATTCCTCTGATTGGGACCTGATTTTGATCTTTCATAATTTCTGATCTCTTCTTTTGTCTTTCTCTTCTGATTTTACTCCTATCCACTACTTCAGATGTATTGTCAATAGAAACTTCTCCAATATCTTGCAATACTGCACTAACAATGAATGCTGCAGCTCGATCTGAAACTGCAGTCCTGTCACAAGCAGTAGCCACTGAAGGTAGATTTGTAGTCTTCCTTTTCTTGAATAATTGTTCTTCAGGTTGTTCGAGCTTTCTCTTCGAGCTAACTGGCTCTGGAAATGTATCGTCTGATATTTCGCCAGATTCACTTTCACTATTTGATGTCGATGATGATAATTCAACATTTGTATCCTGCAATTTCTCCTGTGAAGATTCTTTGGTGAGCCTCACAGCTTCTTTTTGCTTTCTTAGCAACGTAGATGCTTTTTTCTTTGAGAGTGTAATATCTACTCTATCAATAAACAGTTTTCTTTCACTCCTTTGATCTAAGAGGAACGTCATTCTTCCTTTGGAACCGTTTTTTCTTTGGGACAAGAACATTGTGTTAGTACTTTGCACTTGCACGCTGCAATGTCAAAAAGTTTCGTGTGTGTGCTTCTTTTTTAAACATGTCAATCTTTGCTTTGTAAGCTTCAGAATTTTTTCTGCTTTGGTATGGCTTCATAATGACACGATACTTTTCGTGGTAGCTTCTGAACATTGTTTCAATTCGCCTGTCTGACAGAATTGGGACGGAAGCACTTTCCCAAATTGTTTTCAATTTATCAACAACTTGTTCTAATATTTGAGATATTGAAGGATCTTTATTAGTATTCTGTTTCAAATCGTTTCTTACAAACAAGTAATATTTAAAAACTCCTTCGTATGTAGGAAGATTCCTGTGCCACAAATCTTCTCCCGTACCAAACATGGGGCACTCAGTTGAGGCCCTGGTTGATTTTGCACAAACTCGAGACATTTTGAAAGTATACAAATCTGAAAAAGAAAGAGCTAATATCAATTATACGTTAATTTCAGTTAATAGTACATGGCAAACTTAGGGCAACACAATACAGAAATGCAAAATATATAAGAAATATAGTTTAGACTATCTGAGTAACGCCAACAACAGAACACCCACCTGCTACGAGAGCGACAGCTACACTGAACCGAGGTACTCACGTGACAGCTGAGTGAGCTGACTATAGAAAACTGTTTTTAGAGAATAGAAACTTTTTTAAAGGTTGACTGAGCTATTTTTATACAAGTGTGAATAAATTCTTGTCTATTGTGCATCGTGGACTCTTCTGTAATTATTGGTTAAAATCTGCTTTTTTCAATTTTTTTCAATATTGAAGGTCATTGTGGCACCTGAAGATATTAATGTTATGATTTTAAATTTATACCAGCTTATTTCCTCACTACTTCACACATTGTCCACACTAGCCAATTTGAAAATTCGAAAAATGAGTTTTTCACTCCGCCCTAATGCTGAATTCGAAAATGACATTGGTTTTCTTCAATCAGGTCAGGTTTTTTCTCTATTGGCCATTTATTATAAGTCCAATTTTATCCCCAAATTTATTGATTTTTTTAGCTTAAACACTGTAGATACGAGTAATATTATAAGAACACTCGTGAAAAATGAAAACATTGTGTGAATAAATACTTTTATTCATACGACGAATATGGAAAAAAGTTTATTGAGGAAGGAATGAAGTTTTTTTTGCTTTCCGTCTGTGTTTTTCTTCGGGCACGTCTCGCTTCGAACACCAGCAATAGTCCGCCAGCATATTGATATCCCACTTTCCCTGGTACCTCTCTTCCATTATTTTGATATCTTGGTGAAATCGTTCACCCTGTTCTTCACTATAATCCCCGCAATTTTCAGGAAAATAGTCCAAGTGGGACCACAAAAAGTGCATTTTTATGGACATGCGCGACCCATGAGCTTTGAAAGCTTCCATCAAGTTTTCGACAACGGACTCGTATTCTGGACTTCTACGCTTGCCAAGAAAATCAGTGACAACTGATTTGAATGCCTGCCAGGCATTCTTCTCAATTGGAGTCATTGCGTTTTCGAACTGAGTATCCTTTATCAAAGTTCGAATTTGAGGACCATCAAAAACCCCAGCATTTAGTTTAGCATCAGATATATGAGGAAATTTACTCTCGAGATATCGGAATGCTGAACCCTCCTTATTCATTGATTTGATGACATTTTTCATCAAGCCCAGCTTAATATGAAGTGGTGGGAGCAAAATTTTTGTTGGTGGTACAAAGGGCACTGAAACGACATTATGCGACCCAGGTTCAAAATTCTCTCTGGATGCCCATTCACGCTGTGCATAGTGCTTCTCATCCGCTCGGCTATCCCATTTGCAGAGGAAACATGGGTATTTCGTGTATCCCCCTTGCATTCCCAATACAAATGCCACAATCTGAAAAAAAATGAAAATATTTAAAGAATTTAGAGGATTTGTTCTATCAGATAAAAAAAATCTATGCATTGGACTGTATCACTTCTGTGGGGAAGTTAAGTGTTCTTATACGCTCTCAAATAACCTTTGGAAAAACAACATAGTCAATAGCAATAGTTTACTTATGATATTAGTATTACCTTCAAATCTCCACAGATCCTCCAGTTATGTTTGTCGTATACGAGAGCATCCAGTAAAATTTTCATGTTATCATAGCTCTCAGTAAGTTGTACGGAATGTGCTACAGGGACTGATGCAACCCTATTCCCAATGTTGAGAAGTACTGCTTTCAAACTTCGTTTAGACGAGTCTATAAATAGCCTCCATTCTGATGCGTTATATGGCAGGCCCAAGGATTCGATTAGCCCCTCAACATTGCAGCAGCACACTAAGGAAGAGGTATTTTCGTGCACTGCAAAAAACTTGCGGAATTCTTCCTCTCGTTTCCTATACCAGGAGACTGTTGTTCCCGGAGCCAGCAAGTTGTCCTCTCGAAGTCGTGAGCCCAAGATCTCGGCAGCTAATTTGGAAAGTCCTAAATCCCTGGTAAGATCATTAAGTTTGGCCTGGTTGAGAGGCCTCGGCTCATTTGAAGCGGTATTTTGAGGTTTATACGACTGGGACTGGTCATTGGCATTGGTCATTGATTCATCATCAGAATCATCGAAGTCCAGGGTTTGAGGTGGGTCGGGTATTGGAATTCCAGGACCATGGGTACAGGTCTCATAGCAGAAGGAATGTCAGGGTATACAACAATGTGTTTATTCTTCTTGTTAACTCCTGAAAATAGAAACACAGAAACATGGATATAAAACTTGCATATGAAATAGAAGAAGCATTCAGACAGTGGCGGCTCGTGAGGGAAGGCTGCGGTCTGTAAGATATGAAATAGGTCGATGGAGTCTGTATATTTTCTTTCTTTTTCATTCATATTGTCCCTTCGGGGACAATATGAATGAAAAAGAAAGAAAATATACAATCATTGTATATGTAAATGTAACTTGTATAACAATATGTATGTGTAAATGTATTTTCTATAACAATATGTATATGTAAATGTATGATTACCATTATGGTGAATATTATGCTATATATGGTGAATATTACATTATGGTGAATATTATGTCAAGTTTCATACGAGGATTTCAAAATATTTAAGAAAAATAAATTTATAAGCCCACCTTGGAGGTTTGTCATGCAGAAATAGCAATCTGTCACGTGATCCTTTCCTTCTCTCCAAATCATGGGAATTCCAAAAGGCAAAGATTTCGCTCTGCCTTTGCTCCATCTTCTCAAATTTTCAATGCATGTCTTGCAGCACATATGAGGGGCGAAATTTTTGTCCTGGTCCCCTAGCTTAATTCCAAAGTATGCTCTATACATTGTCTTCACAAATTTAGTGATTTGGGACTGGTTATTTGGCATGGTAACCGTCCCACATATGTAGCAGAATATATTGGGATCATTTTTACACGCTCTATTCATTATGAAATATTTTATCTATATGCCTGAAAAGTAAAAAAAGATATTATACAAGTGAAACAAGTGATGATAGATGTTATTGTTCCAATTCCGCTTTGACAAAATCACGAAAAATTCTATTTTACTTATGAGGCCATAGCCGGATAACCTGAGCTGATTGAGAAAAACGGATTGCAGATTCAAAATCAGCAGGAAAAACTCTATAAGAATCACTTACAAAACCCTTTACAGCAAAATTGATGCATACCAGTGTAAGCAAACAACCACAGGGAAAAGGAAAAATAAACACGAAATCCGAGCGCTTTCGTGATATATTCACATCTTCAGGGAAAAACAAGTAATGATTACTTGTTTTTCCCTGAAGATGTGAATATATCACGAAAGCGTTCGGATTTCGCGTTTCTTTTTCCTTTTCCCTGTGGTTGTTTGCTTATATACAGTGTGTCCGTAACGTCATGGTGGGATTTTAAATAGCTATATTATTGCAACGAAACATGATAATGAGATGAAAAAAAAGGCAAATTGAAGAACAACTCTAAAAGAATAACTTTATTTAACGTAGTTCGATATGGGCTCCTCTGGTAGCCCTGCAGACATCTAGGCGGTGATTCAATTCCAGCCACACACGCCCAAGAACATCAGGAGTGACGGATGCGATAGCTTCCGTGATTCGCTCGTGCAAGTGATGAATATCCCTAATGGGTACACTGTAAACGCTTTGCTTGACGTAACCCCACAAATAAAAGTCCAAAGGTGTCAGGTCCGGAGAGCGTGGAGGCCATGGCTTCCATCCTCCTCTTCCTATCCATCTGTGGAAATTTTTCATTAAGGAATTCTCGAACAACGTTGGCATAGTGCGGAGGAGCACCATCTTGCTGAAAGATGACATTATTGTCAATAAATTGGGGTACTGCAAAATGTTCCAACATAGTGAGGTAGTTGTGTGACGTCACAGTGGGTTCCGCGAAGAAAAATGGGCCAATCACTCGATCTCGTGCTAGAGCACACCACACATTAACTTTCGGGCTATTACGCTCATGTTCAACATAGGCATGTGGACAGCCTAGACTAACTACGAGATAAAGGTTAAGCTTAGCCTAGACTAACTACAAGATACAACTTTGAGAGTTGTTCTTCAATTTGGCATTGTTTCATCTCATTATCATGTTTCGTTGCAATAATATAGCTATTTAAAATCCCACCATGACTTTACGGACACACTGTATATATATATATATATACTCCTTTCTAAACAAGCCATTTACGCCTTCTAAGTCAACTGGCTGCTTAAGCCAACTGGCGGATTAAGACTTCTAAGCTAGCTGTGAGGTCAAGAGCGATCATTATGCGCCTGGTTTCCAGGCGAAAAGATGCTCTCTCTCCTCTCTCTCTCCTAGGTTAGGTTTGGGTTGCAGCTTGGGGGATAAACCACTCCCCCTTGCTTGCATACCCTTTTTTTGTGGTACTGGCACATGGGGGCTGGCACCTTGCAGAAAGGGGGGTAAGGGAGTGGCACCTTACAACAAGGGGGAAGGGAGTGGCACTGTGCAACAATTGATCAACATTGCAATTGCATATGCACTAGAACATTTTGCAGTCATACTACTAACGCCTTAGACATTATTTGGGGGATAAAATAAATCTCCAAACAACTGAACGTTATAAATGCAAAAAAACTTCACTTTTCTACGTGAAGGTCAAATTATTATAATAAAAACCCACTCTAATAGACAGTTTATTTCCACAACAGTTTCGATGCCCACTGGCATCCTCTTCGGGTGGATACAGAAGAGGATGCCAGTGGGCATCGAAACTGTTGTGGAAATAAACTCTGTTTATTAGAGTGGGTTTCTATCATCATAAACTGAACGTTATTTCCCGGAAAAACCAATTACTTTTTATTTATCATATTTTTTATTTTCCTAAATTGACATCATTATATATATATATATATATATATATTATATATATATATATATCACTTTGGCCTCTTTCTAAAAAAGAAATAGATATATAGAATTAATCTCCTCGTAGACGAGGTGGGTGAAAAATATTAAAATAAAGATGTAAATAAATTTAAATGAAAAGAAGAAATTATTTTTCAGATTCGTGCTTTAGATTGCTTTCAGTAAACTCATAAATCATTCCCTTTATGAAATCAATGCTCGCTCATGCAACCCCTGCAATCTTACACTTTGCAAAGTGTGCGTTTGAATTACGATCTTCAAAAATAACGTCAAATATTTTTTTTATGCGTTATGCCAAAATAAATTTGCATGAATTTAATAGTGAAACCTCGTTAACTCAGATCTCGTTTTCTCGGAGTTCGGCTAACTTCGTATAAATTTTTTCTCGTCCAACATCGCTCACCCTATCTCAGCTCTCATACGAATAACCCAGGGTCATCCGAAATGGACCACGTTGGCAACCAGGGACTCAGTGGTGCTCGGATGGTTAGTAACTGTGCGTGTCACTTCAAAGTGATTTTTAACTATATAACTTATTTTCACAGACTGGCATAGTGTCAGTGGTACAAGAGGTAGTAAAAGAAAAGTTGTATCTCTGTACAGGAAAAGTTACAACTTATTGAAAAGTCAGAGAGTGGCATATCTCCGAAGCAGTTAAGTGCTGAGTTTGAATGTTCAAGGCAAACAGTATCAGATATTAAGAAGTCAGAAGATAAACTAAGGACGTATTTATTGCAAAAAGACATTAATAATGTCCCTACAATATGGAAAAGAAAGTGCTGCAAGCAACAGCGTGCAGCAGGTGTGCCTGTGCGAGGTGTAGAGTTATAATCTCCGCAGGTGTGCCTCTGCGAGCTGTAGAGTTACAATATGCTGCTGAAAAGTTAGCTGGCTATATGAACATTGAAGGGTTCGTGGATAGTTCTGGGTGGCTGTGGCATTTTAGAAAGAAGCACAACATTGTAAACAAGAACATTTATGGTGAGTCTCCGAGTGATGATATAGAAAGTGTTGAGACTTTTAACAAAAACTACATAAAATTCTTGATCATTCTGACCTCAACTTTAATTAATTAAATATACAATGCTAACGAAACTGGCTTGGTTTGGAAGGTTATGCCTGATGATACGCAAACCACATGCTCACAGCAAACTACCGCATGTGAAAAGGGCATGTTTCTCTGAAGAAACCACTGGCAGTGATGAAGAGGATCCTTCTGAGGATTCATCCATTAAAGAGAAGGTAAGGTTACACCAGGTAAGAGAGTGGGTATATGATCTACCTCATATACTGAACTCTATCTTTACTATGATAACATGAGGGACTCAGGGAATTTAGGGAGATGGTGATGCAGCTGCAGCATAAAATAATTACATAGCCTAAAATAGATTCCTTTTATGAAGCCTGCACCAACACGACTTTCCTCAACAGAACTAAGTTTTCCAAGCTCCCATCGTTTGTCCATGTCACCAACTTCTATGTCAGAGTCCTGCCAGCGTAAGTGTTATTTCTGACCTAAGTCCTACCATCACACTTGAAGTGCTTGAAATTAGGCTTGCCTCAGACTGCGAAAGTGAAGCAAACCAAAATTACTGTAATTAGTGTACTGTACACTGTAGTGTCTTGTAAATAACCAAATAAAATGAAAAGGCTTCTTGTTTAGTACAGTACTTGTATGTACAGTAGTGTAAATATAGTACAGTACAGGAAACATTTTAATGTAATTTAATGTATAGTAGTACAGTAGTGTAGCGTCATACTGTACTGTATGTAGCTCCTCATTATTGCTTTCATTACCCAGTGCCTTTCCGCATACCTAAGGTCGTCTTGCAACCACTTCAGTACAAAATTCTCACCTTTAGTAAGCATTCTATTACATTTATTTATCAATTTAACTACATGTACAATATATTCATTATTTACTTATATGATATTTCAGGTATCACATGATGTGTTTTTATAGGTGAGGAAAAAAACACTTCGCTAACTCGGATGACCCTCCCCCATCTATCATCTGAGTTAGCGAAGTTTCACTGTAAATATAATTCTAAAATTTATGTATTCGACTTCCTTGTAATTCGTTCTTTTCAATAGTAAATAAATAAACACGATAGTTTAAATTCTCCGTCCCGTATAAATTTGAGAACAAAAAGTTTCTGGAACTAAAATGCTTAATATAACTTTAACGATAAAAATTCAACCATACTGAAAAATTAGATTAATCCGATTAGAGTGCTGACATCGTAATCGTATCATTTACATTCCAAACTTCAACCATTCATCAATTTAATTTGTCTACAATGATGTTTCGTGTTTTCAATTTACCATATTTTTGCCTACATCAATATCTCTCCATTGAATAAAAGTAGGTACGACAGAATGGTATACGTATAAGTATAGGTATAGTGTAGAAATAAATAAGAAAAAAAGAATTAATCAGTAGGAAATAAGAAAGAAATGAGAAATCACTATAGAATTAAACAAGATATAGAAAGTACTGTAACCAAGAGTAACACAAAAATCACATGTAGCATTCTTTTCAAATAAAAAAAATAAGCTGATCTGCTTAAGTGGGAACTTACTGTTCACGTCGACAAAAATGCACACACGCACAAACATATTTTTCCATTTTTGTATACACATCTGTTTTGCCCGAGACAGTTCTTAATGACTTAGCTCATCAGCAGATTATCCATCTCTCTCTCTCTCTCTCTCTCTCTCTCTCATATATATATATATATATGAAAATGAAAATGAAAATGAAAAGGTTTATTGGCAGACTATAGTCCATATGACAAATATTATTAATACAATGACAGTTCATATACTAAGGATAGAAATATATATAATTGATTAGAAATAATACTGCACTCTCGAAGTTAAGTGGAGCTACAGACAGACGTTTTCGTACCAAGAAGTCCATAGCTTAGAGGATAAATGGCAGGACTCATGGACAGCTTGGATGATCGGGTTGGTTGATTTTTTAATTCTTTGCATTAGGCTGTGTTGAGCACGTCTTGTTACCTCCGGGAAGCTCGAGACATTGCGGGTAGCAAACATTTGCGAAGCTGAGCATCTAGCGGGTAATTTATGTAAGAGTCTAAAAGACCTGTTGTACAGCAAATTTATGGTTCTGCCAGAACCTTTTTTATAATTCACCCACAGTTGCTGACCGTATATATTACTGCAGAAAGTACGAAAGAGTGTGTCTTTAGCTTCACTTGTACAGAAACGAAAGTTCCTTATGGTCATATTCGCTTTAGTACACAGGCTTCGAGATTGTTTTCTTATATCCGGGTCATCACTCAAGGAGCTGGTAATAGTTTGACCCAAATACTTAAACTCTTGTACTTCTTCAATTACTTCACCATTCATTTTAAACCTTATATCAGCAGGCTGATTACAGCTTTTAGGATGAAATTGCATAACCTTAGTTTTTGTAACATTAAAAAGAATATCATGTTTCTGCGAATACACTTCGCAGACATTTAGTAGCCGATCCAGACCTTTAACAGAGGGACTTATTAACACCAGATCATCGGCATAAAGTAAGTTATTTATCCTTGTGTTATCTATACAACATCCTACTGTTGCCTCATTAAGTGAAGCAATTAATCCGTCAATATACACATTAAACAGCATAGGGGAGAGCAAGGAGCCTTGTCTCACCCCGCAAGAGAAGCCAAAACACTCGGATAACATTGCCCCACCTAACAGTGAAAGATTGGTGGGAATACCAAAATTTCAATAAATTTAATATGTACATGGGAACCTTCCTGTCTTCTAGTTTTGCAAATAAAATATTGTGGTTCACCCTATCATATGCCTTACTTATATCAAGGAAACAGCTATAAATGGTTGAATTGCTGTCAATGTATTTAGATATTGTTTCTTTAAGTACATAGATACACAGGTCAGTTGAGTGGGACCTTTTGAAGCCAAACTGATTAGGAGATGTCCATAGGAAATCATTTAATCGGAGTAACAAGAGTTTTTCTAGTAGTTTCGAGAAGCAGGAAGCGACAGCAATAGGCCTGTAATTATTGCTAGACAGAATGTCTCCGTACTTATTTTTGACCAGGGGCAAGATATATACCCTCATGAACTCTGCAGGGATATAGCTATGAGCAAGCATGGCTGATAGGAGCAATGATATATGCAGACATACTACGTCATTTGCATATTTTAAGTGCTCATTCGATAAGTCATCTACCCCTAACGCAGAACCAGTCTTTAACTCTTTAATTAACTTCTTTACTTCAGAAAATGATATCAAAATATTTTCCCTTGTCCCTCCCACAATCGTTTCGCTGCAATCTATCTTAAGATTATCCCTACTCACACTATTAAGAATGTTAGAGTAGTGGTTTTTCCACAGCTTTGCAATTTCATCCTCCCCCGATACCCCATCGATTGTCGGAGGGAGGACATTTTTCACACCCGTTTGATTCTTAACAAATTTCCAAAATTTGTTATTATCGTTATTTATGCGAGCTTCACAGGCTTTTGATGCTCGAATAGACTCTTTTTCCTGTTTACATCGCCTTATGGCCGCCTTATACTGACCCCGACTTCTACACATATTTATGTATACTGGTCCTTATCGGGGTCTACCACGAAAGCACCACAAATCATATATATATATATATATATATATACACACACAGGGTGTACACACATTATCTTTACAACTTCTCTTTCAAATAAAAATATTAGGAAACGAGATACACATACTGTTTTGTGCCATCTGTGAGAGAAAGTAATAAAGTTCCACGTGGTAGTGTCAGATGTCAGATTATTGTACAAAGTGTACACAAATTAAGAATTTGGTACGAAATTCCCTTAACAACATTTCCCAAATCGGTAGATCGGGAGTGGGGAGCCCATCTCTTGGACGGCCAGATCACCAGACATAATATCCTGTGACTTTTTTCTATGGGGTTATGTAAAAGAATGCGTGTACACAACTCGAGTGACCAACATCGACGATTTAAAGACCAGAATTGCTGCTGTTGTTGCAAGTGTTGACGTTGAAATGTTGCAGCGTACATGGATGGAGATACTGTAGATACCGTTTGGACGTCTTACCTGTGACAAATGGTGCCCATGTTCAGTGTGTTTGAGGTTATGTGAAACTTTATCACTTTCTCTCACAAATGACGCGAAAACGGTATGCGTATCTCGTTTCCTAATATTTTTATTTGAGAGAGAAGTTGCAAAGATAATTTGTGTACACCATATATACAGTATATATATATATATATATATATATATATATATATATATATATATACAGAGTAGCGCAAAAGTAGAGCATCATAGGAATTTTCAATGTTGACTATAATAATTTTTTTTTTTTAGGTAGGGGATAGCTTCGAAATAAACAATAGACGAGAGGATGAGCTTGGTTTTAATGTATGGAATATCAGGTACAACATATCGATGAATCGGTACAGAATTTAAATTCTGTACGATTCATCGATTTGTTGTACATCGATTTCAATACGGTAAGTTTTATGAGTTCCATTGAAATTTTTAGAACATGATGACTACTATTGGCTACATCTTGTACTTGTATTACCTAGAATAGTTTGAAATTTGTAGAAAAAACAAAAGTGTCCAGGTTTTTTCGTCCACCCGGTATATATATATATATACATATATATATATATATATATATATAATATATATATATATATATATATATAATATATATATATATAAAAATATATATAATATAATGTTATAATTAGGCTGACCATACGTACCGTTTTGAACGGGACAGTACCGTTTGTTTTATATTTCCTGGCCATCCCGTCGTTTTAATAAATATGTTAATTTTGTCCCGTTTATGTACTTACTTTTTCATGAATACAGAATATTACATAACCCCCGTCCCTTTTTTGCCATCCCAATATCCCGTTTTTGTCTCAAGGAAATATGGTCACCCTAGTTATAATGTTATATAATGTTTCAAACCAACAAAGACCCTAGGATCCATTCATGGCTGGTATACTTAACTGTGTTCGTAATTGTGTATTGTGTATGTCCTCCGTGGTGGAGGAGGGGAAATACAATTTTACGTGGTGGGTTCCGAACCACAAGAACATAAGAAATTTAAAAAACTGCCTGTACATTGGCAACGACCAATTTTTACAAAACTAAATAATTATCAATTTAAAACTAATATATTATCGATTTAAAACTAAAGATAGAATCTCTGGATCCAGAGGATCAAGTCATAATAGACTACTATCCACAAATATGTTACACTCTATATCTATTTATAACCGACATGCAAATAGATCAGATCCAAAGAATCAAGTCAATTTCATTACGGTATCCATCAATACTAGTACCTTGCCAACGAAAAATAAGTCACGTTCCATATCGATTGCGGACCAAGTCACAATTTACAACCATATACATTACAATATATATACTTAGGAGGAAAGGTGTAAGTGTGGCTGAAAAGACTGTACAGTAATGTAGAAATGTGTGTGCATCCATTTTGGGTCTCCCATTTAAAGGTGTTTGTGAGGCAAGTGAAGATCATGAGTTTTTCAATACCTCACAGTACTATGGGGGGGCACCGCTCGGCAGAGGAATCTCTTTAAATGGGTTGTGTAAGGACAGAGAGTATCCCCTAACCCAAGATGCTGCCTCCCTATATCCCACAACACTTGTGTTGAGCTGTGGGATCTATCAACACAAAGCTTTAATTTTACTACCTTAAACTAAACCCAGTCTATCAATATATTTGTCTAATCGATTTTTAAACATGTTTATATTCGTGCTACTAATTACTTCTACCGGCAAACTATTCCAGCTATTTACTATTCTATGCGTAAAAAAGTTTTTGGCATCTGCTGTCTCGAACCTTCTACTTGTAAACTTACACCCGTTATTCCTAGTCTTATTATATTAAGATATTTCGAAAAAGCTATCTCCATGTACATTATCGAACCCATTCATAATTTGAAAACCTGGATTAGATCACCACTTAGCCTACTAGTCTTGAGTGTTGTGAATTTTAACTCATAAAGCCTATCCTCGTACGACTTTGACCTAAGCGACGGAATCATCTTAGTTGCTCGTCTTTCAACTCTTTCGAGTTTGCTATATCTTTGAGCATATGCGTATTCCAAAATTGGACCGCGTACTCCAAATGGGGTCTAACTAATGATTTATAAAGTGGAACTATAATATCGCGCGATTTGTACTCAAAATTTCGAGCTATAAACCTAACACTTTGTTCGCCTTATTGATCGTTGCTGTACTTCGTTTCGGTACTTTTAAATCACCAGTGACTATAACTCCTAAATCTTTTTCCTGCTCTACGCTTGTTAAATCTTTCCCTGACATACTATACGCAAAATTACCGTTACGCGAACCTATATGCAAAATTATGCACTTATCAACGTTAAATCTCATTTGCCATGTGACTGACCAATCAACGATTTTATTCAGATCTTCCTGGATTTTACCTCTATCTTCGTCATTAATCGCCCTACCACCCAGCTTCGTTTCATCCACAAACTTTGAAACTGTACTGAATAGGCCGACATCTAAATCGTTAATATATATAAGAAAAAGCAAGGGGCCCAATACAGAACCCTGAGGAACGCCACTCGCTACATTAGCCCAACACGACTCCGGTTCATCAAAGATCACATTCTGTTTCCTACCTCGCAACCACTCTTCTAGCCAATTTATGGTTTTTTCAATGAGTCTTTAGTGCAGCACGGTGTCAAACGCGTTTGGAAATCTAAATACACTACATGAACCGCCCGATGTCTATCGTAAACGTCAACCACGCTTTGGAAAAATTCTAAAAGATTAGTTAAGCGAGATTTGTTTCGCATAAAACCGTGCTGCGTATTTCTAACTAGTTTATGCAATTCTAAGTTTTCGACTATACTATCCCTAATTATTGATTCCAGTAGCTTACCTACAACAGACGTTAAACTGATTGGCCTATAATTTCCTGCCACACCTTTATCGCCTTTCTTAAAGATAGGTGTTACGTTTGCTAACTTGAAATTATCTGGTACGGACCCCTCAGAAATAGACATTAAAAATTTTTGTTAACGGAACAACAATGCTATCTTTTAATTCTTTTAGTTGTACGGGATATATGGAATCCGGCCCCGGTGATTTACGCGTTTTCATTTTATCAATGCGCATTACTTCCCCTTCACTAACCACGATATTATCCAAAATATTACCATTATCAAAAGGTATTATGTCTATGACCGTAGGGATATTCGTTACATCTTCTATAGTAAAAAACTGACGTAAAAAATTCGTTTAGCAAGGTAGCCATTTCCTTGTTTTCAGAAACTAGATCTCCGTTTACATTTTTCAAAGGCCCGAAGACACTCTTTACTGGATTTCTATTATTGACGTATTGAAAGAATCGCTAGGGGTTTTCTTTACCGTCACGAGTTATGGAGATTTCAAATTCACGCTTAGACTTTTTTATTACACTTTTCGCTTCACGCCTTTAAGATATGTAGTTGTTTCGTAACCACAAATTGTCTTTATCGCACTTATGTTGCCTATAAGCCATATCTCTTCTCTTTATAATGTCTCCTACTCTGGAAGTAAACCACAAGGTCTTGTTGTTTACTTTCGCACACTTAATTTTGTAAGGTACACATTCCTCATTCACTGTATAGTCCTAAATACTGTTTCGAACGATTCCCACATTAGTTTTGCGTTCGCATTCCCCATTACGTTTTCCCAATTGACGTGTGACAATTTATTTCGAAATTTACTAAAGTCTGCGTGCTGGAAGTTAGGAATTTTAGTCGAGTTAGCCGGTTTCGAGTGACTTACTGAGAGGACAAACTCTACCATATTGTGATCGCTATTGCTTAACGGTTCTATTACTTGAAGATCAGTAATTAGCCTATCAACCGTAGTTATTAATAAATATAAAATACTGTCCAACCTCGTAGGTTCCCCAACCTTTTGAATAAGAAAGCTATCCTCGAGAAAATAAACTAAACGATTACCTTCCGCGTCTCCCTGCATTGTATCGTAATTCACGTTGGCGCAATTAAAGTCACCCATAAATAAAATCTTCTCACTACCGATTATTCTCTTTAGTTCACGATATAACGCTTCGTCCGTATTAGCTGTTTGATTAGGGGGCCTATATATAACCGCAACAACAATAATCGAATCTATCGGTTCTTGTATTGTGTGCTTTACTTCTATAACGTTCGCAATATTATCTTTGATATTCAACATAACACCGCACCGCCTCCTCGCCTACCTATTCTGTTTTTAACAAAAAGTCTATAACCTTTAATTTGATACTCCCCTACAAAGTCACGTGTTTCAGTGCTAAGCCGCGATTCACTTATCGCAATTACTTCAGTCTTTACAAGCAATTAAAGAAAAAAATTCGTTTATTTTATTTCGTAGGCTACGAGCATTTAGGGATAGAACCTTCAAATTGTTTTAACTGCGACACCTTCGCGAGCGCAGGGGAAATTTGTGGAATTTACGCTGGGACCGTTCGAGTTACGGCAGCCTCAAAAGAAGAGACAGTATTATAAAATAGTCTTCCTAAAAGCGCAGCTCCAACGTCATTAAGATGAAGTCCATCGTCGAGGAACAAGTCCCTCCTGCCGTAGAAACTGTTCGAAAAATTCGCAAAATGCACTCCTTCCTGTTTGCAAAGAGACTTTAGGTTATTGTTAATATAGGTCGCCTTGCTGTAAAAATCGTTTCGTTGGATAATTCGAGGAAGTATACCTGTTAAGACAATCTTATTAGTTTTCTCCTTTAGTCGCTCTAGTAAGTCCCTGTTCCTATCCAGCAGTTCTTCCGATCTAGAATTTAAAACGTTATTAGTACCGACATGAATAACATACGTTGTGTCCTCGGCGGTACCGTCTGTAAAATGGTCAACACTATTAGTTATATCCTCGACCCTTGCACCAGGGTAGAAGTAACGGCGCCTACGACGAGGGTTTCTCCAACAGAATTCCTCGAGCTGCCCTCGAGCAATGGAATCGCCAACGAGTCGTATTTCCGGTTCATCAGCATCTTCGAAACCTAAAACAGAAAACTTATTGCTTGTCATTACTGGTAGACAAGGCTTAGGTTTCCTCAAAGGGGCTCCATTACGCAATCGAACGAAGGGTTCGGAACTAGGGGAAGAGAGAGGGCTATTAATACTATTTATATTATTAGTAGAAACTGAGGCAGGACGGGTCGTAACTGGATTCTCAATGGATTCTAATTTTGCCGTCAGGAGCATCACGCTTTCTTCAAGCTTCACCCTGGCCTCCCTCTCACGTTCTAACTCGTTCCTCAGAACTTCCATGCTTGAGCACCACCTTCAAACTAACTGTTCATTATAATTAGCCAATGTAAACGTGTAAGCGGCAAATTTCCCTTCACAGCGACTGCAAGTACTTGATGGGGGTGCCATGCTTTTAATTAGCTGAACAACAAAAAAAAAACAGAAACAAAAAAAGAGCGTTTGGAAATTCATAAATTACGACGTAGGTCTACCGCGTTCTTGAAACGCAGAAACAGGTTCTTGTAACACAACTTTATACTAAATTAATATAGAATTAAGCTACCGAGAAAAGATCTGTAAAAGAAGAGTATTTATAGCACTTATCTGTCCGCGATTCGACCCGATTTTTTTCCTTTTCTTCACACGGTTTGTGACTACACACTACCTGACCTCTCGAAGCACGGAAAAAAGAACCTTATGTCTCCACGTTTTCTGATTGATTTGAAAAACAAACAAGACTAGCCACGTGCAGTTGGCTTGGTTTGATCAAATAATATAGTACTGAATAACGTCAATAAATGAAATATATTCGTTAATGAATGATTAGTAGCACGAAGTAATTTAGTTAAGAATGCACGGAACCCTTTTTTTTTAAAACACTTCAACGAAAACCACTTATTCAATTGATAACACTCGACACTCGATAAAACACGTCTGTTCACAGGGAAAGACTGATCACATCTGAGGAAAGACTGATCACATATATATATTATATATATGATATATATTTATATTATATATATATATAATATATATATAATATATATATCATAATTCACGTTGGCGCAATTAAAGTCACCCATAACTAAAGCCTGCTCACTACCGATTATTCTCTTTAGTTCACGATATAACGCTTGGGGGCCTATATATAACCGCAACAAGAAGTTTGAAATCGTTCAATTTAAGTTCTGCTATAGTCGAATCTATCGGTTCTGGAATTGAGTGCTTTACTTCTATAACGTTCGAAATATTATCTTTGATATACAACATAACACCGCCTCCTCGCCTACCTATTCTGTTTTTAACAAAAAGTCTATAACCTTTAATTTGATACTCCCCTACAAAGTCACGTGTTTCAGTGCTAAGCCACGATTCATTTATCGCAATTAAATCATAGTCTTTACAAGCAATTAAAGAAAAAAATTCGTTTATTTTATTTCGTAGGCTACGAGCATTTAAGGATAGAACCTTCAAATTGTTTGTAATTGCGACACCTTCGCGAGCGCGGGGGAAATTTGTGGAATTTACGCTGGGACCGTTCGCGTTACGGCAGCCTGAAAAGAAGAGACAGTATTATGAAATATTTAGTTTCGTAAAAATTGGTCGTTGCCAATTTACCGGCAGTTTTTAAATAAGTTTCGTATGTTCTTGTGGTTCGGAACCCACGTAAAATTGTAGGTCCCCTCCGCCACCACGGAGGACATACACAATACACGATTACGAACACAGTTAGGTAGACCAGCCATGAGTGGATCCTAGGGTCTTTGTGGTCTGAAACATTAAACATTATAACATTATATATTACATAATATTACATATATATATAAATATATATATTATATATTTATAATATAATATAAATATATATATAGTATGTTATATATATATATATAAAATAAATATATATATATATTATATATATATATGTATATTATATAATATTATTATAATATATATATATATATTATATAATATATTACATATATATTTTATATATATATATAATATATATATATTATTATAATATATATATAATATATATAATATATATATATATATATATATATATATATTATATATATATATATATATAATATATATATATATATATACATATAAAAATATATATACATATAATATATATAATATATATATATACTGTATATATATAATATATATATAATATATATAATATATATATATATATATATATATAATATTATATATATAAATATATATATATAGATTATATATATAATAAATAATATATATATATACAAATATAATATATATATATAATACATATATATATAATAATATATATATAATACATACATTATATATATAAAATACATATATAATATGTATATATAATACATATATAATATATAGATATAATACATATATATAATACATTTATATATATATATATATATTAGGGTGGTCCAAAAAGTTAAAGCATCGACTAAGTTCTCTCCACAAGGTTGATTTTATGCCTCTTGACATATTCGGTTAATATTTAGGGGTCGCCCCACTTGCCCCCTTTTTGAAAATTTGGAAAATATATAGACAACTGAATAACTAAATTTTTTTTTGGTTCTCAAAGAATATGAAAGAAAACAGTAAGACAATAGGACATGATAATGGGTGTATCTTCATTATTTCTTCTGCATCAGAGTCGCCTTGGATGGTATTGGTATCTGTTTTCGGTGGGCGGCTACGAGTTGTAGGAGATACTGCTTCTGGTCCTCGTTTCGTGTCAAAGTGTCATTGTAGTTGTGCGAGAGCAATACCTCGCTCGGCAGCATCATTGACGACTTTCATCTTTAAGGCGCGATCTCTAAGTTCCCTGTACTTCTTGTCATTTGGCCATTCCCGTGGATCTTTTTGAAGTAACTGGCGCGCTTCCTCCTTACCTCCAACTTTCAAGGCATCAAAGTGGGTCAATGTCCTTTTCGTGACGAAGGATGCCACATCATTTTCAACACCAGCTTCCGCCATGTCGATTCGTCGGGGGCAGCCATTCTTTTGGGGATGTTGGAGGTGTTGAACCATTCTCCTTTTGGTATCAGGATCGATCCTATTATCGAAGAAGGCCAGTCCAATCAGATGCTCCGACAAGTACCACAGGTGGCGTCTTAGAGCTGTCTTCGCCGCTTGTGCAGCTCCTCCGTGTGGATATTTTTCCAGAAGATGCAGCATTTTGAGATCATTGAGAGGAGCTTGTGTCCCCATTGGCGCTTCATGCCAGTACTTGACGTAAATCAGACTGACAAATAAAGCCAGCTGAGTCACGTTTCGTTCTTCGCGTGCTGTGAGCTTGAATTGATAGTGAAAGAGGTAGATTTTGAGCGCATAAATCGCCTTCGCCATCCATCTCGCGTGGTGCATGGGACCCGGAGCTCGGATAAAGAGTTGACCACCAGTCTTTCCCCCCAGGAAGAGCAAAGATAGTTCAAGGAACTCCTTGTAGTCGTCACGAGGTTGGCTTGCCTGAAGAGCGTTAGGTAAGTAAGTGAGCATCTTTTCTCATCTCTTGGAGTTGAGGGTTCTCGAACAAGCTGTCCGATGCTGAGACAAATGCTTCGTGGGAGAGAGATGGCCATTCCTTTTGAAATCGCTTAAAAAGGCCTGTTTCAGGACTTCCTGTTGAGCCAAATATTGAGGCAAAGACATCAGCAAGTACGACTTCAAGTATATGATGTCGACAACCGATCCAAACTAGCTCGTGACCCAATGCTTCTTCAATCCTGACACAGGCTCCGCGATGTAAACCCGTGTTTGACGCAGTGGTATCGAAGACGAGACCTCTCACATGCTGTTCCACGTTCCATAATTTCATAGTTTGAAGGCATGCCTGGGCCTGTGCTTCTCCAGTTCCTTGTTTCATCTTTGGGACACCAAGCAGCTTCTCCTGTCCATTGAATGTTATAAGGATTGCTATCCGATGCACATTCGTCTTCTTCCCTTCAATGCCGGGGAGAAGCTTTCCGTCCCAATGGAGAAGGACAGGGTCTTCTAGAGAGAATGATTCTAGGTCTTCTCGAGCTGCCTGTTCTCGCCCACTTTCTCTGTAGCGATGAATAGAGCTCCGAGAGCACGTCATCCCAGACAGATCATGCCCCGCGGCCTGTAATACAGCTCCAGTTACGAAAACAGCATTCCGGTCAGAAAGATTGGTGCGATCCATTGCTCCAATGACTTCTGGAGATTGGAAAATGTTCGTAACCTGTTCTTGGGACGCTTTGGTGCCGGAGCTTCAGACGAAGAAGGAATCGGAACCGATGGTCTATAGTCGTCGTCGTCTTGCGAAAAAAGGGAAGAAGAAGAAGAGGAAAGATCAATTGATGACACTCCTGCTTCTTCCAAATCTTTCTGTGTTGCTTCATGCCTTGCCTTCCTCTTGGCTTCCTTCTCCATTCTGGATCGCTTTCTGTCCTCTTGTGTAGTCGTTTCCTTATCAATGCCAGCCATGCTGCAAGAATTGACGTCCTTGCGCTGCATGGACAGGAAATTTCGGTCCTCAACGTTGACGATTGTGCTCATGGCATCACTGGTTGCGATGTCAAACAGTTCCTGGATGTCCGCTTTGAAGATGTCTTCATTCATTCTATCGCTGGCACGTTGCCTGGTCCTGTGCTTCTTGAGTGTTTTGTAGCGGTCTAAAAGCTTTGAAAGCTTACGGACACAGGAGTCGATCCGTTGAGTTGGGATCCGCGCTCGGGTCCAGACTTCAATCACCCTCTGGCATGCCTGGTTCAGACTGTCGGAGGTGGTTTGCTTTTGATTGATGTGGTGGTATTGCCCCAAGAGGAGGGCGTCAAGGCATGTAGGGAGCCTTGACGTGGATAAAGTTCCAGTTGCCATCCCTAGAAGCCAAACTTTTGGAATTGATCGAGTTTGAGCCATCGGACCTACGGAAGAAAAAGTACATTATATAATATATATATCAGAGTGGGGCGACCTCTAAATATTCACCAATCACGCTGCAATTTTGCACAGACCATGTGGACACTAAATGGATAGAAACCACACTTGTGGAGACTATCTAAGACAATTTTGAAATTTCCCCCTATGGATTTGGACCACCCTAATATATATATATATATATATATATATATATATATATAATATATGATTATTAGCCATTGTAAACGCGTAAGCGGCAAATTTCACTTCACAGCAGCTGCAAGTACTTGACGGGGGTACCTGCTTTTAATTAGTTACAAAAAAAGCGCAAAAAAACAAAAAGAAAACGAGAGTTTGAAATTAATAAATTACAACTTAGGTCTACCGCGCTCTTGAAACAGAGAAAGAGGTTCTTGTGACAAAAATTTTTACTGAATGAATATAGAATTAAGCTACCGACAAAAGACCTGTAAAAGATGAGAGTTGAGTATTTATAATACTTATCTGTCAGCGATTCGAACCGACTTTTTTCTTTTTTTCTCACGATTGTGACCACACTCTACCTGACCTCTCGAAGGAACGAAAAATGAACCCTATGACTCCATGTTTTCTGATAGATTTGAAAAACAAACAAGGCAAGCCACGTGTAGTAGCCTTGGTTTGATCAAATAATATAGGACTGAATAACGTCAATAAATGAAATATATTCTTTAATGAATGATTAGTAGCACGAAGTAATTTAGTTTAGAATGCACCGAACAATATTTTTTTTTAAAACACTTCAACGAAAACAACTTATTCAATTGATAACACTGGACACTCGATAAAACACGTCTGTTCACAAGGAAAGACTGATCACATATCTATATATATATACAGGGTGTTTGAAAACTTTCTGTACAAATTGTAATGGGGGATAGGCAACACCAAGACAAACCCTTTTCGTCTATAAGTGTATGTCCGCTGACGTCACCATTCGGCGCGAGAGGGCGCCGCTGCAATTGGCTAAAAGGTGAAGTGGGCTAGACTCGCGCTTGCCGCGGGCATTCTTAAATCGGACGTAGTACGCGTAACATGGAGCGCTTCACGACTGATGAGATGGCTGACATGCATATGGTGTATGGGGCTGCCAATGGAAAAGGAAGAGCTGCTGTGAGGTTGTACCGACAGCGCTTCCCAAACAGACGTGTGCCAAACCACCAAACGTTTGCGCATTTGCATCGGCGACTGCGAGAAACTGGAACATTCCATGCAAACATGCATGACACTGGTCGGGAGAGAAACGTGCGCACTCCTGACATGGAAGAAGAAATCCTACGGCGATTTGAGGACAATCCAAGCGCAAGCACGCCAGGTGTTGCACGTATCCTCGGTGTGAACCACGACCTGGTCTGGAGAGTGTTGCACGAGCAGCAGTTACATCCGTTTCATCGTCAGAGAGTCCAGGCATTACAACCTCGGGATTACCCTCTTCGTGTGGAATTCGCACGCTGGTTTCAGCAGCAGACAGCGGTGCAGCCTAATTTTCCGGCTTATGTGCTGTTCTCAGATGAGGCCTGTTTCACACGTGAGGGTGTGTTTAACATGCACAATTCTCACGTGTGGGCGCACGCAAATCCACATGCTACACGGGTGCATGCTCATCAACAACGGTTCGCCGTCAATGTTTGGGCGGGTATCGTCCATGGCAAGTTGATTGGGCCGTACCTGCTGCCTGCCCGACTCGACGGGCGGGTTTATCGGATATTTCTTGAAGAAACGTTGCCGGAACTGCTGGAAGATGTTCCCGTGGCTATTCGTAGACGAATGTGGTTTCAACACGACGGGGCCCCAGCACACTCCAGCAACGATGTCCGGGATTATCTGAGCGCCACTTTTGGGGACCGATGGATAGGCCGGGGTCGGCCCGTAGCCTGGCCACCGAGATCGCCCGATTTAACATGCCTCGATTTCTTCCTGTGGGGACACATGAAGAACCTCGTGTACGAGACTCCCATTTACTCAGAAGAAGACCTCGTAGCAAGAATCGCTGTCGCCGCTGGAACTGTTCCCGAAATGCCGGGAATCTTTCGACGTGTACGTCGGTCAATGCTTCGACGCTGTCGGGCATGCATTGATGCTACCGATCGCAACTTTCAGCACCTTCTTTAAATAAACATGCAGTGTACACTTGTTTTCATTCATTTATGTACCAGCTCCACCAATATAGCCGAAAAGGGTTTGTCTTGGTGTTGCCTATCCCCCATTACAATTTGTACAGAAAGTTTTCAAACACCCTGTATATATATATATATATATATATATACACATTTAACTGCAAACACGCAGTATAATTAACGTAAAGAACGACGCTTGTATAGGAGATATTCCGCGCAAGATGAGAGAGAGAGAACGAAACAAATGAAAAAATGAGGCAACCACCCGGGAATCGAACCCGGGATCTTCCGATTGCCGGTGTAGTGGTTGTCATATCTGACCGGCAATCGGAAGATCCCGGGTTCGATTCCCGGGTGGTTGCCTCATTTTTTCATTTGTTTCGTTCTCTCTCTCTCATTGCGCGGAATATCTCCTATATAAGCGTCGTTCTTTACGATATATATATATATATATGTCTATAATATATATAATATATATATATTATATATATATATATATATATAATAATATATATATAATAATATATATATTATAATATATAATACATATATATGTATAATATATATATATATATAAATAATATATATATATATCTATAATATATATAAATATATATATAGTGTTCGGTGCATTCTAAACTAAATTACTTCGTGCTACTAATCATTTATTAAAGAATATATTTCATTTATTGACGTTATTCAATACTATATTTGTTCAAACAAAGGCTACTGCACGTAGCTTGCCTGAAAACGTAGGGTCATAGGGTTAATTTTTCCTTCCTTCGAGAGGTCAGGTAGAGTGTGGTCACAACCGTGTGAAAAAAAGGAAAAAGGTCGGGTCGAATCGCGGACAGATAAGTAATATAAATACTCTTCTTTTACAGATCTTTTGTCCGTAGCTTAATTCTATGTTCATTTAGTATAAATTTGTGTTAGAAGAACCTGTTTCTGTGTTTCAAGAACGCGGTAGACCTACGTTGTAATTTATTAATTTCCAAACGCTCGTTTTTTTTTTCGTTTTTTTTTTTTACTAATTTAAAGCATGGCACCACCGTCAAGGGAAATTTGCCGCTTACGCCTTTACAATGGCTAATAATAATGAAAAGTTAGTTTGCAGGTGGTGATCAAGCATGGAAGTGCTGAGGAACGAGTTAGAACGTGAGAGGGAGGCCAGGGTGAGGCTTGAAGAAAGCGTGATGCTCCTGACGGCAAAATTAGGATCCCTTGAGACTCCAATTAAGACCCTCCTGCCTCAGTTTCTACTAATAATAATATAAATAGTATTAATAGCACTCTCTCTTCCCCTAGTTCCCAGTCGTTCGTTTGAGTGCGTAATGGAGCCCCATTGAGAAAACCTAAGACATGTCTACCAGTAAAAACAAACAATACTTTTTCTATTTTAGGTTTCGATGATACGGATGAATCGGAAATACGACTCGTTGGCGATTCCATTGTTCGAGGGCAGCTCGAGCAATTCTGTGGGAGAAACCCTCGCCGTAGGCGCCGTCACTGCTACCCTGGTTCAAGGGTGGAGGAAATAACTAATAGTGTTGACCAATTTACAGACGATACCTCCGAGTACACAACGTATGTTATTCATGTCGGTAATAATAACGTTTTAAATTCTAGATCGGAAGAACTGCTTTCTAGGTACAGAGTTACTAGAGCGATTAAAGGAAAAAACTAATAAGATTGGTTTATCAGGTATACTTCCTCGAATTATCCAACGTAACGACTTCTACAGCAAGGCGACCTATATAAACAATAAACAAAAGTCTCTTTGCCAACAGGAAGGAGTGCATTTTGCGAATTTTTGGAACAGTTTCTACGGCAGGAGGGACTTGTTCCTCGGAGATGGACTTCATCTTAATGACGTTGGAGCTGCGCGTTTACGAAGACTATTTCATAATACTGTCTCTTCTTTTGAGGCTGCCGTAACTCGAACGGTCCCAGCGTAAATTCCACAAATTTCCCATGCGCTCGCGAAGGTGTCGCAATTACAAACAATTTGAAGGTTTTCTCCTTAAATGCTCGTAGCCTATGAAATAAAAGAAACGATTTTTTTTCTTTAATTGCTTGTAAAGATTATGATATAATTGCGATAAATGAATCGTGGCTTAGCACTGAAACTCGTGACTTTGAAGGGGAGTATCAAATTAAAGGTTATAGACTTTTTGTTAAAAACAGAATAGGTAGGCGAGGAGGCGGTGTTATGCTGTATATCAAAGATAATATTGCGAACGTTATAGAATTAAAGCACACAATTCAGAAACCGATTGATTCGACTATAGTAGAACTTAAATTGAACGACTTCAAACTTCTTTTTGCGGTTATATATAGGCACCTTAATCAAACAGCTGATAGGGACGAAGCGTTATATCGTGAACTAAAGAGAATAATCGGTAGCGAGCAGGCTTTAGTTATGGGTGACTTTAATTGCACCAACGTGAATTACCATACAATGCGAGGAGACGCGGAAGGTAATCGTTTAGTTAATTTTGTCGAGGATAGCTGTCTTATTCAAAAGGTTGGGGAACCTACGAGGTTGGACAGTATTTTAGATTTATTAATAACTACGGATGATAGGCTAATTACTGATCTTCAAGTAATAGAACAGTTATGCAATAGCGATCACAATATGTAGAGTTTGTCCTCTCAGTAAGTCACTCGAAACCAAATAACTCGACTAAAATTCCTAACTTCAAGCACGCGGACTTTTGTAAATTTCGAAATAAATTGTCAGACGTCAATTCGGAAAACGTAATGGGGAACTCCAACGCAAAACTAATGTGGGAATCGTTCGAAACAGTATTTAGGACTATAAATGAGGAATGTGTACCGTACAAAATTAAGCGTGCGAAAGTAAAAAACAAGCCCTTGTGGTTTACTTCTAGAGTAGGAGACATTATAAAGAGTAGAGATAGAGCTTCTAGGCTACATATGTGCGATAAAGACAATTTGTGGTTAAGAACCAACTACATATCTCTAAGGCGTGAAGCGAAAAGTGTAATAAAAAAAGGGAAATGCGAATTTGAAATCTCCATAGCTCGTGACGGTAAAGAAAACCCCAAGCGATTCTTTCAATACGTCAATAATAGAAATCCAGTAAAAAGTGTCTTGGGGCCTTTGAAAATGTAAACGGAGATCTAGTTTCTGAAAACAAGGAAATGGATACCTTGCTAAACGAATTTTTTACGTCAGTTTTTACTATAGAAGATGTAACGAATATCCCTACGGTCATAGACATAATACAGGGTGTCCGAGAATTATCTGTACAATTTTTGGCTGTTATTAAAAGTCAACCATGAAGTGTAGAAATTCCAGTGTTGTCCCATTTAACAGAGAATCTCATTACGTTTTTTCTGATACAAAGTTTTGACAAGTTTTTTAGAAATTCCAGTGTGTCCGAACATAATCTGTACAATTTCATCTTTTAATAAAATTCTTGATAACACATAAAATTCTTAAACAAGATTATTTAGAATCTGTATTTTCAAAAGTTTCTTTTATTAAAGTAACGTTGTTACAAACGTTCGATATGTGCACCATTAGTGATTCGCAAAACATCCAATCGATACTCCAAATGTTGCCATGTACGCTGCAGCATGTCCACATCAATTCGCTCAATAGCAGCTGTGATTCTTGCTTTTAAATAATTAATGTCTGTCACCCGCGTACATTTCTAAAAAACTTGTCAAAACGTGGTATCAGAAAAAACTTAATGAGATTCTCTGTAAAATGGGACAAAACTGGAATTTCTACACTTCATGGTTGACTTTTAATAACACCCAAAAATTGTACAGATAATTCTCGGACACCCGGTACCTTTTGATAATGGTAATATTTTGGATAATATCGTGGTTAGTGAAGGGGAGGTAATGCGCTATATTGATAAAATAAAAACGCGTAAATCACCGGGGCCGGATTCCATATATCCCATACAACTAAAAGACTTAAAAGATAGCAGTGTTGTGCCGCTAACAAAGATTTTTAATGCGTCTATTTCTGAGTGGTGCGTACAAGATAATTTCAAGTTAGCAAACGTAACACTTATCTTTAAGAAAGGCGATAAAGGTGCTGCGGGAAATTATAGGCCAATCAGTTTAACGTATGTTGTAGATAAGCTACTGGAATCAATAATTAGGGATCGTATAGTCGAGCACTTAGAATTGCATAAACTAGATAGAAATACGCAGCACGGTTTTAGGCGAAACAAATCTTGCTTAACTAATCTTTTAGAATTTTTCCAAAGCGTGGTTGACGTTTACGATAGACATCGGGCGGTTCATGTAGTGTATTTAGATTTTCAAAAAGCGTTTGACACCGTGCCGCACAAATGACTCATTGAAAAAACTAAAGCTCATGGAATCAGGGGTGTAGTAATAAATTGGCTAGAAGTAGTGGTTGCGAGGTAGGAAACAGAGGGTGGTCGTTGATCGAGCGGAGTCGTGTCGGGCTAATGTAGCGAGTGGCGTTCCTCTGGGTTCTGTATTGGGCCCCTTGCTTTTTCTTATATATATTAACGATTTAGAAGTCGGCCTAGTCAGTACAGATTCAAAGTTTGTGGACGACACGAAGCTGGGTGGTAGGGCGATTAATGACGAAGATAGAGTTAAAATCCAGGAAGATCTGAATAAAATCGTTGATGGTCAGTCACATGGCAAATGAGATTTAACGTCGAAAAGTGTAAAATTTTGCATATAGGTTCGCGTAACTGTAATTTTGCGTATAGTATGTGAGGGAAAGAGTAACAAGCGTAGAGCAGGAAAAAGATTAAGGAGTTATAGTCACTGGTGGTTTAAAAGTAGCGAAACAATGTACAGCAACGGTCAATAAGGCGAACAAAGTGTTAGGTTTATAGCTCGGAATTTTGAGTACAAATCGCGCGATAATATAGTTCTTCTTTATAAATCATTAGTTAGATCCCATTTCGAGTACGCGGTCGAATTTTGGAATCCGCATATGTGCAAAGGTATAGACAAAATCGAAAGAGTTCAAAGCCGAGCAACTAAGATGATTCCGTCTCTTAGGTCAAATTCCTACGAGGATAGGCTTAAGCAGTTAAAATTGACTACACTCGAGACTCGAAGGCTAAGGGGTGATCTAATCCAGGTGTTCAAAATTATGAATGGGTTCGATAACGTAGATAGAGATAGGTTTTTCGAAATATCTCAATATAATAGGACTAGAAATAACGGGTGTAAGTTGACAAGTAAGTTGGCAAAAACTTTTTTACGCACAGAATAGTAAGTAGCTGGAATCCTTTGCCGGTAGAAGTAATTAGTAGCACGTCCATAAACATGTTTAAAAATCGATTAGACGCATATGTTGATACTTAGATTGTGTATAGTTTAAGAGAGTAAAATTAAGGCTTTGTGGTGATGGATCCCACAGCTGAACACAAGTGTTGTGGGATATAGGGAGGCAGCATCTTGGGTTAGGGGGTACTCTCTGTCCTTACACACCCCATTTAAAGAGATTCCTCTGCCGAGCGGTGCCTCCCATATTACTTTGTGGTATTGAAAAACTCATGATCTTCACTTGCCCCAAAAACACCTTTAAATGGGTGACCCAAAATGGGTGCACACACATTTCTACATTACTCTACAGTCTTTACAGCCACACCTACACTTTTCCTCCTAAGTATATACATTGATGTATATGGTTGTAAATTTTGACTTGGTCCGCAATCGATATGGACCGTGACTTATTTTTGGTTGGCAAAGTACTTGTATTGATGGATACCGTAATGAAATTGACTGGATTCTTTGGATCTGATATATTTGCATGTCGGTTATAAATAGATATAGAGTGTTACATATTTGCGGATAGTAGTCTATTATGACTTGATCCTCTGTATCCAGAGATTCTATTTTTAGTTTTAAATCGAAAATTAATTAGTTTTAAATTGATAATTATTTAGTTTTGTAAAAATTGGTCGTTGCGAATGTACAGGCAGTTTTTACATAAATTTCTTATGTTCTTGTGGTTCGGAACCCACGTAAAATTGTAGGTCACCTCCGCCACCACGGTGGACATACACAATACACAATTACGAACACAGTTAGGTAGACCAGCCATGAGTGGATCCTAGGTTCTTTGTTGGTCTGAAACATTATAACTATATATATATATATATATATATATATATATATATATATTATATATATATATATACTATATATATATATATATATATATATATATATATATATATATATATATATATTATATATATATATATATATATATATATTTTTTTTTTTAGATTCAAAGTATGACCGCTCATGGCCACCAAAAGAAAGGTGGATAGCAGAGCGAACACCAGACGAAGACTATGGAACAGCTGATCGAAATGAACAATAAACGGGGAGGAGAAGGAGGGAAGAAAAAAAAATCATAGCGGAGTCACAGCCGGTAAAGAAGTCGGGAGCGAAAGAGGAAGGAAAACAACCCGGTTACCGAAAAGTAGGGACCTTCAGATAGAATAGCGCCAAGTCTATCACAAGGCCTGACGCTCACGAAAAAGAGAAAATACTCTGCGCGTCGCGCAGAGTAAAGCGGACACTCCACCAGGAGGTAGGGAACTGTAAGTGAGACGTTACAATTGGGACATCGGGGCACCCGATCCACGGCCATCAAATAGCCATAGGTCAGGTGGGTGTGGCCAATACGGAGGCGGACCAGAGCCACCTCCTTATGGCGCGACTGTTGGAAGGAAGAGGCCCAACATCCCAATTTGGGTTTAATCTTGCAGAGTTTGTTATTTGTAGCGCCATCGCAGCGACTCTGCCACCGGGAGCGCAAAAACCTACGGAAGCCAGGAATATAATCAGAAAAGGGGAGGGACACGGATGAAACCTGTAGTCGGCACGCGGAACGGGCAGCTCGATCGGCAGCCTCATTTTCAGCCACGTTAACATGTGCAGGGACCCAGCAAAATACCACCTCCTTGCCACCAAAAGTGACAAGGATATGGCACAGTAGCTGGATTCGTCGGACCAGTGGTTGGACAGGGTCAAAACAATCCAGGCCATCCAGGGCACTGCGGGACTCCGAATAGATGAAAAACGACCAATCCGGATGCTCCCGCACCACCTCCAGAGGCTCAGAATGGCATAGAGTTCCGCCGTGAAAACGGAAGCCTCATCAGGGAGACGGGTACATCAGGGAGCAAGGGCAGACGACTAGGGGACAGCTGCGGCCCCAACGCCCCCCGACGACCTCGAGCCATCTGTGAAGACCGCAACACATGCAGAGTGACACGCTGCATGCTGAAGGAACAGAAACCGAAGCAAGGCAGAGTCAGAATCGGCCCTGCGAACGGGGCGCAACGCCCTACAGCACGCAACAGCGGTGCTCTCCCAAGGTGCAACACCCTTGGGAGAGACCGGTATAACGGATGGAGGAGGAGTGCCCATACCATCGAGGAGGGAGGTCACTGTGTCGGTGAAATACCAACCCCCATCCCGGCAGAACGCCCTCTCAACCACCCGGAACAGAGGAGAGTTGGGAAGACGGAGAATCCGGAGATAGTGCTTGGCAATGAGGAACGACCTCCGATCCTCCAAGGGAGAGATGTCGCACTCAACCTCCAGACTATCAACCGGAGAGGAGCGGAAGGCGCCAGATGACATGCGCAGTCCTCTAGAGAGCACCGGATCCAGTATCCGAAGGGCCGTACGGGAGGTGGAGCCATACACTACACTCCCATAGTCTAATTTTGACTGTACCAGGGACACGTACAAACGGAGGAGTGTCCGCCTATCCGCGCCCCATGTAGTATGCGACAGATGTCCCAGCAATTCCAGGGTACGTCTTGTAGACTCGTGCAGCCCGCGAAGGTGGGGAACCTAGCTCAAACGGCTGACAAAAACCATGCCCAGGAAACGTACTGATTGAACGAGGGCCAGAGGCTGACCTCCGAGTGTAAGATTAAAGGCCGGGACGGCGCCGGATCCCCGTCTCCTCGACGGAAGGAAGGCCACACACGAAGTCTTCGGGGAAGACAGCGTAAGGCCCACCGACGACGCCCAGCGTTCAACCCGATTGACCGCGACTTGGACTTGCCTCTCCACGAAGGGAGAACTCGTCCCCGCGGCATAGACAGCCAGATCGTCGGCGTAGATGGAACAGCGCACCGACCAGATTGAAGCAGTAGACGCTCAAGACACACTCCTGGGGCACCCCCTCCTCCTGAACATACAGGTCAGATAGGGCCGCTGCATTACGGACGCGGAAAGGGCGACGGCAGAGGAAGTTACGAAGAAATGTGGGCAAAAAGCCCACAAAACCAAGAGACTTCAAACGGTCCATGATAACTCGCCGACGGGTCGTGTCATAGGCCTTTTGGACATCGAAAAAGACGGCCAGAACAAGATTCCGGCGGGAAAAGGCCTCCCGTACATCATGACCAAGGATGAGAAGGGGGTCCAGAGTACCCCGAAATCGACGAAAGCCATACTGGGTTGGGGGTATAACTCAAGCGACTCCAGTGTAAAGGAAAGTCGGACGGCCACCATCTTTTCAAGGAGCTTGCATAAGCAGCAAGTCAAGGCAGTAGGTCGATAGCCCACCACCTCCGCCGGATCCTTCCCCGGCTTAGGTATCGGGACCACAATCGCCTCCCTCCAACGGGAAGGGAACGACCCCTCAACTGGCAATCTAAAACGAGTCGCACAGCCACAGCCTGCAAGGAAGTACGAAGAGGCACACCTCTCGAGGGTAATGAATGATGTACATAAATCGCCGCACCCCGCCGGCGTGTGTGCTCATCCGGGGTGCAAGGGAAACCAACATAGACAGAGAGACGAGGGAGCCCCCGCGCAGCCAGGATAGTCTCCTGGAGACAAACACAGGAAGGCCGCTCGCTCTCCAGCAGGGAGGCAAGGTTCTCCCAGTTAGCTAAAAGCTCCCTACAGTTCCAATGGAAAATGGAACTGTAAGGGGAAGTGGCATTATAAGAAGCAGAGAAAGCAGAGAAAAAGCCACGGACCAAGCTGAGCAGGAAACTCAACGGTCCGTAACCAGGGACGGAATCGGCTTCCCCGACTCACCCCGAACGGGGGGGGGTAGGGGCCACCGACCCCGCAGCTGCTTAACCCGTAGTAGAACGAGAGGTGGAAAGTAGAACAGGGAGTTCAGAGGGGGGCTCCCCTGAGGGGGGGAGAGCCGACGAGACGGGCCCAGCTGAAACCCCCGACTCCCCACCAGATGGGGGCCGGGGAGAACCAGATGTTCGATGGCTCGTCACACCAGACAAGTGCTGACGGGGGGGGGGAAAGGTCCACCACAGGTGGGAAAGGTAGATCCAGGAGATTGACCCGACTACTCTCAGCAGGAGCCGAAGGGAGAGAGACTCCATGAAGAAGGGCCAGGCTCCTCTCGACCGGGTCCACCATGGGAACCGAGTCAGTAATCGAGGGTGTCATGGGGCGGTGTACCTCAACCGGCACCCGTACACTAGTTGGGGCACCTGGAGGTTTCGCCTCACCAGCCCTCCGTATAGGGGGGAAGAGTCTCGAGCGGATCAGGAGCGGCGCGCCGCTTCCCCTCCGGTGAAGAAGGGGAAGCAGGGCGAGCAGTGGTCATGATCGGGTCTGGAGGGCTCCGACCACGGCGACGCTTCCTCCTCCCCTTCGGGGCATCACCTTCCCCACCCGAGAGACGAGTATGCAAGGATCCAAACCCCAAGGCCGGAGAGGGAGGAGGGGCACTTGTAGGCAGGGAATCAGATGGGATGTCTGAAAGTGAGGCAGAGGGACAAGAAGATCCCGCGGCGCGAGGCGGACCACCAACCCCCGGAACTTCCAGGGGGGGGCACCACTCCGGTAGGCGCCGGGGTAGCACGGGAGGGGCCCGAGGACCCGCCAGGGCCAAGAGCCGCAGCATAGGACAACCCTCGCCGCGGCTCCCGGTCACGGACCCTATCGCGCGCCTCCCGCGCACTAAGGAATTCGGTAGTCCTTAAGGACCGCACCTCGAATTCAAACTTGAAAACGGGGCAGTTCCGAGAGGAGGAAGGGTGGGCCCCCCAGCAGTTCGAGCACCGCGGGGGCTTCCTGCAAGGGGTAGGGTGCGCAGGCCCACCGCAGCGGTCACATAGCTTACCATCATGGCGGCACGCAGAGCTAACATGGCCGAACCGGTTGCAGCCAAAGCAGCGAACTGGGTCAGGCACATACGGTTGCACCGAAAACTCACACGACCGGCGATCACCCACGCCCCAGAACACCTGGGCCGGAGGCACAATGGAGTCATAGGTCAGGAGCGGACGAGCGGACGGGGTAAGAGCACCATCCCGGCGCTACGAAATGCGGGAGACCTTCGTTACCCCTTTGGGGGCAAGATCCTCCTGCAACTCGCCAACCGGGATTGACAGCAGATGGGAAGCGAAAATGGTGCCCTGACAGCTATTCAATTGCGGATGGGGAGTCACAGAAACTCTGCAACCCAAAACATCCTGCAACTGTAGAAGGGACTCAGTCACCCCCGAAGAACGGGACTTCAAAAGAAGAGACCCATCCTTCAGAGGGCGGATATCATAACGACAGGGAACCCCCACCGTCTTAAGACGCTGAAACACCCGTTCCGAGTTGCCCGGAAGGGAGCCAGCGGAAGGGCGGAGAACAAGGAACCTGTCCACCGGACAGAAATTGACAGCAGTGACAGGTCCATGTGTGACGGTAACCGAGAGTGGGCGAGAGAACGAGGGACGTGAAGACCCCGCCCTACGGCCACCACGAGTCCCGCCACGAGAGCCAGACGCCGCAGAGGACGAGAGGGGGCCATACGGCTTTAAGGTCAATCCAGCGGAGGCAGAGGCCGCTGAACGACCAGAAGTAGAAGTCTTATCCAAATCCAAGGGCGGGCCAGAGTCGTCAACAGGAGGGGATTGAAGTTTTGAAATTGAACCCATAAACAATAGCATTACAAAAAAGACAGCTTCGGACCCAAGGCAATGCACTATCCGCCGCTGCATCCTTCAAGGCGCAGGCCCAACGTCCCGGGTAGCCCGCCACCCAACATGACTGTCGTTTTAAAAACAGCAGATTGGCTCTACGGAGATTTGTCCGTTAAGGGCCTAGCAAAGACCCAATCCAAACGCAGCAGCGATCCGGGGGCCCGTACCGTCCCCAGAGCACTGCTCAGCCACGGAGCGATGCCCCCCGGCAGGTGCACCCGATGACCCCAAGACTACAAAATACAAACAGAGGGGGGGCGGATACTACAATTGACAGGCGCCCAAGACCGAGTCAAGACAAAAGAAATTCCGGAAGATACGGAAAAAAAAGGTGAGCAAAAAGAAAAGGAAGCGGGGAAAAAAAAAAAAAAAAAAAAAAAAACGAAACTAGTTAACTCTTCGCCCACACCGCGCGAGGAGTTGAGGAAATCCCAACAACCCACGAAGTGTACGAGCCCCGTCGGCCCGGCAAGCCAGAGTACCTAATCGAGGGGTTTTTATATATATATATATATATATATATATATATTATATATATATATAATATATATTTTATATATATATTAGGGTGGTCCACAACAGCGTTCTTTGGAATTTTAAATTCGGTCACATCTGCCCTTATTCTATTCCCCCACAAGAATAAACTTGCCAATTATATTTGCTCTAGGACCTTTTTATGCACTCGCTCAAAATGAAACAATTTGAATAATGACTTGACAATTTATGACTGGAACATTTATTGAACAAGGATAATAATGACTTGACAATTTATGACTATATTATATATATATAATATATATATATTATATATTAATATATTATGAAATTATAACAGCGGAACAAATAATGCACACAGTTGAAGATCTTTAGGTCTTCTTGAGACCAGTTTTATTCGGCTCTTTGAATTCCTTGCGGTGCTGAGCGACTGCGCGGAGAAGGTACTGCTTTTTCGCTTCATCCTTCGTGATTGTGCTGTTGAAAGCCTTAATGAGCGTAACTCCTCTTTCTGCGCAATCGTTAACCACTGCCATCTTCTCTACACGTTCCTTCATTCCTTGGTAAGCTGGATCTGTGTTCCAATCATTTGGTGTCTTCGACAGGAATGATTGCGCCTGTTCACTTCCGTGCTGCATGACGAGGTTGAAGAAGATTGCTGAACGTTTGGTGGCATAGAATTCCAAGGGATT
>JAJOZX010003124.1:470000-480000 GCA_023014485.1 Bathynomus jamesi
GTACTGAAACTAACGATAGATTGATCAGTTTTGACGTTTGTTCATTGTTTACAAAAGTGCCGACTGACGATATGCTTGACTTTCTCTCCCAAGAATTACATAAGTATGACCTGCCACTACCTTCACACATTGTTTTGGAACTTATTAAGCTTTGCATCAAAGAGTGTAAATTCACTTTCAATAACGAGTATTATCAACAAGTGTTTGGGATGGCCATGGGCAACCCCTTATCGCCCCTCCTCTCCAATATTTATGTGGAGTTTTTCGAAATTACTTACATTCCGAGAATCCTGGGGGTTGGCATCCCTTGGTTGCGGTACGTCGACTATATTTTGTGTATCTGGCCCATGAATCGTGACCTGGATAACTTCCTCCTTCAGTTAAATGATCAAGTCCCCTCCATTAAGTTTACTTTAGAAGTGGAACAAGACAATTCAATCCCATTTTTGGATGTGAGGGTACATAGGGAAAGCCCAGGTTTTAAGTTTAGTATCTATCGGAAAACAACAAACAATTTGTCCTACGTACACTTTTACTCGGGACATGACACCCCCACTAAGAAGGCCATTTTTTCATCAATGTTTCTCCGCGCCCTTAGGATCGCCAGTCCGGAATACATCGATGCCGAATTGGAAAAAATCAACGGTATTGGAAGTGATCTGTGTTACCCATCTGCGTTTATGGAATCTTGTCTCAACAAGGCAAAACGAACTTTCTATCGTGTCAATAATAACACTCGTACTTTGTCAAAAAATATTTTAGTACTTCCATTTTTCCCAGGCTTTTAGGATTGCTAATGTACTTAAACTTTTGGATATTAATGTAGTATTTTCATATAACAATATTGTGAAAAATATCATAGTAAAAAATAGCCCTACCAATAATTCAGGCATTATCTATAAAATTGGGTGTAAACAATGTGATTCCTTTTACATAGGTCAGACGGGAAAGGATTTGCAAACACGTATAAAACAGCATCAATATTCCGTTAGAACAGGACAGTTGTCCAGTGCTCTTTTTGTCCATTTGTCAGAGTTATCCCACTGTATTGATTGGAATAATACTTCAGTTTTATTTCATTTTAGCAACAATGTCAATAGAAATATTCTTGAGTCTGCCATTATCCAACTTTCAAATAACTTCAACATAAGCAAAGGTCTTTTTCAACTCGATCCTGTTGTTTTGAATTCCTTCAAAACAAATTTAGATAAAAAGGGTAGGACGCTAAATCTTTGGTAAACTTGTACGCTACTTTAATAACTTTTAATCTTCATTTTATTTTTATATATATCAAAACTTGACTCTAAAAGGCAAAGTGTTAAAACCCGGGCAGATTTCCAGTATAAATTTGTATTTTTATAATTAATTTGATCTTGTGCTAAAAATCGATATTTTTCCTTACAAATCTGTTTGCCTCTTTGTTAATCCGCTAATTTTTAATCATTAAGTTTTATTTTTACTTCTCCGTTTATTGCACATATATATATATATATATATACTGTACATATAATACATATATATATACAGGGTGTCCCATAAGTCCGGCATCATAGGAGAAATTAATATTTTTCTATTTCTCCAAACCATAATTCATATGTTCCTGAGGATATCATTAGACGAAAGCGCTTGAGCACCACTTTGTGTTTCTTTTCCCTTCGTGGTTTTATTCATCATAAATATTTTTCACGTGTCACTTTCGTGAAATAATTTTCATATATAATAATATATAAAACATATATATATATTATATATATTATATTATATTTATATTATATTATATATATTATATATATATATAATATATATATATTTCATATATTATATATATATATATATATATATTATATTATATATGTTATATATATTAGATTATATATATTATATATATATATATATATATATATATTATATATATTATATATGTTATATATATTATATTATTTATATATTATATATATATATATTATATATATATATATATAATATTATATATATATTATATATTATAATGTTATAATGTTTCAGACCAACAAAGACCCTAGGATCCACTCATGGCTGGTCTACCTAACTGTTTTCGTAATTGTGTATTGTGTACGTCCTCCGTGGTGGCGGAGGGGACCTACAATTTTACGTGGGCTCCGAACCACAAGCCTTTTATTTATTTAGTGTAAGAAAATATTGGAAATCTCTAATAAATTGTGCATTTTACAGAAATTTCAAATTGGCTTAGTTTTTTTTGACAGACCCTCTATATATATATATATATATATATATATATATATATATATATATTATATATTATATATATATTATATGTATTATATATATATATATTATTATATATATATATAAATATATAATATATATATATATAATATATATACATATATATATACAGGGTGTCCAAAAAGTCTGGACACATAGGCAAAATGCATATTTTCAATAAATATATTTTTCAACAACATTTTATTTAATTGGAATATCAATAAATAACATCTTCAATGTGATTTCCACCATTTGTGATGCAAAGTTCGATGCGCTTTGCGAGATTCACATGAACCCGATGCAGTAACTCCACATTTCCGTCAATTTGAGCACATTCATTCATGATGCGTTCCCTCAGGTGATTCATATCTGTGATTTTCATTGAGTACACCTTCTCCTTTAGCATACCCCAGAAAAAGAAGTCAAGGGGGCTAAGGTCTGGTGAGCGAGGAGACCATTCCACAAGACCACGTCTTCCAATCCAGTTAGAGAAATTTTCATTCTGCCAATCTCTTACCATCGTGGCGTAATGAGCAGGGGCGCCATCCTGTTAGAACCACTGAGGGAGTCTTTCACCTAGCCTTTCAAGTTGGGGCATTAACTGGTCTCTCAACATGGTGAGGTATGTCTCACCAGTTACATGATCATTGAAGAAAAGTGACCCCAACACATGAGCTTTCCACAAACCACACCATACCATAATCTTTTGGGCTCCTTGCTGTTTGGAATGGACCACCCAATGCGGATTGTTTTGCGACCAGTATCGATATGACCATCTTTCACGTCCACTGAGAAGTACCAGCTTAATCCTTTCTTCTTTTGACAAACTCATATTTAATCTGTGGGGGGAAAAACATATAGTTAGTTATAGTTAGTGATTTTTCCTATGTGTCCAGATTTTAGGGACACCCTGTATATAATATATAATATATATATATATATATATAATATATAATATATAATATATATATATATATAATATATAATATATATATATAATGTTATAATGTTATAATGTTTCAGACCAACAAAGACCCTAGGATCCAATTATGGCTGGTCTACCTAACGGTGTTCGTAATTGTATATTGTGTATGTCCTCCGTGGTGGCGGAAGGGACCTACAATTTTACGTGGGTTCCGAACCTCACGAACATAAGAAATTTATGTAACAACTAGTGATGTAGCGGATGTCATTTTTTTCACATCCGCGGATGCGGATGAGGATGAGGATGTTTGATTTCAACATCCGCGGATGCGGATGCGGATGCGGATGTCTACATTTTCGTTATTTTTTAGGATATATTCCAGATTTGTTGTGTTTAACGTATATAATAAGTTATTATATAGAGAGAGCTGTAGCTATAATGTAGTATAATTGATTAATTGTACAATAATTGCTGTACTTTTCTCTGAACATATAAAATAATATCAAGCATCTAACTAATATAGAAATCAATTAGTGAATTCGTCTGCAAATAAATTCGTTATATTTTGTTGAGTTTCAGCCACAATTAGAAACCATAATTGTGTTACCAGGATGCGGGACGTGAACCCAACTCAAATGCACCCGACCGACCTCTTTCCCCAACCTCCACCCTTATAGAAAGAGATCTTTAATTAGCTTGATAACTATTTATATTAAGTTTAAAGTTTTATTAGGCATATTATAAATGAGTAATTAAAATAAAGTAAACTAAGATGTTCATCGTTTAATGTTCAAACTTAATTATAGGAAGGTTATGCTTAAGGAACATTAATTTTTCTGCCTTTTCTGCTGCCAGTCTGTTTCTCTTTTCATCATATATTAATCCAGCACTGCTAAATAATCTCTCGCTTGGTACGTTTGTTGGCGGACAGGCTAAATGTTTCCTTGCAAGTTTACTCAAGTATGGATAGATATTCTGCGTATTTTTCCACCAACTAATAGGATTGTCGCATGCAGCCAGGCGTTTTTCTTGGTGATAGCTCTCGATCATTTTACTACATCTTTGACATCGCGTAGGTCTCGTCATTGCTGCTTGACTCAAGAAACTGAGAGACAGATTCTGTGATAGATTTGCTTGTTGAAGGTGTTGGTTCTGTCACTGAAACTTTTATTCTTTTGGTGGGTGGCGAAGCGACAGATTCAAGAGATTGAAGCTCTTCAACTGCTTTGCCAAGTGATGATTTAACTCGTTCTAATGTACTAGGTGAAAATAACTTAGCTTTGTAACGTGGATCTAAGTAGGTTGCAAGAGAGTAACTTCATACAAGAACAGCCTCTCGTCTTGTCGCTTGCATCACTTTTGCGCACAATGAACTAGTTCTATTAATATAGTAGAATTTGATAATTTCCGCTTATTAATGACGTTTTATCTCAACGGTCCACATCCGCACGACATCCGCAGTCCAAAGTGCGGTTGCGGATGCGGACGCGGATGCGAGAAAATGTGCGGATGTTCCGCGGATGCGGATGCGGATGTGACCTACATCACTAGTAACAACTGCCTGTACATTGGCAACGACCAATTTTTACAAAACTAAATAATTATCAATTTAAAACTAATTAATTATCGATTTAAAACTAAACATAGAATCTCTGGATCCAGAGGATCAAGTCATAATAGACTACTGTCCACAAATATGTTACACTCTATATCTATTTATAACCGAAATGCAAATATATCAGATCCAAAGAATCCAGTCAATTCCATTACGGTGTCCATCAATACTAGTACCTTGCCAACCAAAAATAAGTCACGGTCCATATCGATTGCGGAGCAAGTCAAAATTTACAACCATATACATTACAACATATATACTTAGGAGGAAAGGTGTAGGTGTGGCTGTAAAGACTGTACAGTAATGTAGAAATGTGTGTGCACCCATTTTGGGTCTCCCATTTAAAGGTGTTTGTGGGGCAAGTGAAGATCATGAGTCTTTCAATACCTCACAGTACTATTGGTGGCACTGCTCGGCAGAGGAGTCTCATTAAATGGGGGTGTGTAAGGACAGAGAGTATCCTCTAACACAAGATGCTGCCTCCCTATATCCCACAACACTTGTGTTGAGCTGTGGGATCTATCACCACAAAGCCTTAATTTTACTACCTTAAACTATACTCAATCTAGCAACATATGCGTCTAATCGATTTTTAAACATGTTTATAGACGTGCTACTAATTACTTCTACCGGCAAACTATTCCAGCTATTTACTATTCTATGCGTAAAAAAGTTTTTCGCAACTGCTGTCTCGAACCTTCTACTTGTCAACTTACATCAGTTATTTCTAGTCCTATTATATTGAGATATTTCGAAAAAGCTATCTTTATCTACGTTATCGAACCCATTCATAATTTTGAAAACCTGAATTAGATCACCCCTTAGCCTCCTAGTCTCGAGTGTAGTCAATTTTAACTCCTTAAGCCTATCCTCGTACGACTTTGACCTAAGCGACGGAATCATCTTAGTTGCTCGTCTTTGAACTCTTTCGATTTTGTCTATATCTTTGCGCATATGCGGATTCCAAAATTGGACCGCGTACTCCAAATGGGGTCTAACTAATGATTTATAAAGAGGAACTATAATATCGCGCGATTTGTACTCAAAATTTCGAGCTATAAAACCTAACACTTTGTTCGCCTTATTGACCGCTGCTGTACTTTGTTTCGCTACTTTTAAATCACCAGTGACTATAACTCCTAAATCTTTTTCCTGCTCTACGCTTGTTAAATCTTTCCCTGACATACTATACGCAAAATTACCGTTACGCGAACCTATATGCAAAATTTTGCACTTATCAACGTTAAATCTCATTTGCCATGTGACTGACCAATCAACGATTTTATTCAGATCTTCCTGGATTTTACCTCTATCTTCGTCATTAATCGCCCTACCACCCAGCTTCGTGTCATCCGCAAACTTTGAAACTGTACTGACTAGGCCGACATCTAAATCGTTAATATATATAAGAAAAAGCAAGGGGCCCAATACAGAACCCTGAGGAACGCCACTCGCTACATTAGCCCAACACGACTCCGCTCCATCAACGACCACCCTCTGTTTCCTACCTCGCAACCACTCTTCTAGCCAATTTATTACTACACCCTGATTCCATGAGCCTTAGTTTTTTCAATGAGTCTTTTGTGCGGCACGGTGTCAAACGCTTTTTGAAAATCTAAATACACTACATCAACCGCCCGATGTCTATCGTAAACGTCAACCACGCTTTGGAAAAATTCTAAAAGATTAGTTAAGCAAGATTTGTTTCGCCTAAACCGTGCTGCGTATTTCTAACTAGTTTATGAATTCTAAGTGTTCGACTATACGATCCCTAATTATTGATTCCAGTAGCTTACCTACAACAGACGTTAAACTGATTGGCCTATAATTTCCCGCCGCACCTTTATCGCCTTTCTTAAAGATAGGTGTTACGTTTGCTAACTTGAAATTATCTGGTACGCACCCCTCAGAAATAGACGCATTAAAAATCTTTGTTAGCGGCACAACAATGCTATCTTTTAATTCTTTTAGTTGTATGGGATATATGGAATCCGGCCCCGGTGATTTACGCGTTTTCATTTTATCAATATAGCGCATTACCTCCCTTCACTAACCACTATTATCCAAAATATTACCATTATCAAAAGGTATTATGTCTATGACCGTAGGGATATTCGTTACATCTTCTATAGTAAAAACTGACGTAAAAAATTCGTTTAGCAAGGTAGCCATTTCCTTGTTTTCAGAAACTAGATCTCCGTTTACATTTTTCAAAGGCCCCAAGACGCTTTTTACTGGATTTCTATTATTGACGTATTGAAAGAATCGCTTGGGGTTTTCTTTACCGTCACGAGCTATGGAGATTTCAAATTCGCGCTTGGACTTTTTTATTACACTTTTCGCTTCACGCCTTAGAGATATGTAGTTGTTTCGTAACCACAAATTGTCTTTATCGCACTTATGTAGCCTATAAGCCCTATCTCTACTCTTTATAATGTCTCCTACTCTAGAAGTAAACCACAAGGGCTTGTTGTTTACTTTCGCACGCTTAATTTTGTACGGTACACATTCCTCATTTATAGTCCTAAATACTGTTTCGAACGATTCCCACATTAGTTTTGCGTTGGAGTTCCCCATTACGTTTTCCCAATTGACGTGTGACAATTTATTTCGAAATTTACTAAAGTCTGCGTGCTGGAAGTTAGGAATTTTAGTCGAGTTAGCTGGTTTCGAGTGACTTACTGAGAGGACAAACTCTACCATATTGTGATCGCTATTGCTTAACGGTTCTATTACTTGAAGATCAGTAATTAGCCTATCATCCGTAGTTATTACTAAATCTAAAATACTGTCCAACCTCGTAGGTTCCCCAACCTTTTGAATAAGAAAGCTATCCTCGAGAAAATTAACTAAACGATTACCTTCCGCGTCTCCCTGCATTGTATCGTAATTTACGTTAGCGCAATTAAAGTCACCCATAACTAAAGCCTGCTCACTACCGATTATTCTCTTTAGTTCACGATATAACGCTTCGTCCGTATCAGCTGTTTGATTAGGGGGCCTATATATAACCGCAACAACAAGTTTGAAATCGTTCAATTTAAGTTCTGCTATAGTCGAATCTATCGGTTCTGGAATTGTGTGCTTTACTTCTATAACGTTCGCAATATTATCTTTGATATACAACATAACACCGCCTCCTCGCCTACCTATTCTGTTTTTAACAAAAAGTCTATAACCTTTAATTTGATACTCCCCTACAAAGTCACGAGTTTCAGTGCTAAGCCACGATTCATTTATCGCAATTATATCATAGTCTTTACAAGCAATTAAAGAAAAAAATTCGTTTCTTTTATTTCGTAGGCTACGAGCATTTAAGGATAGAACCTTCAAATTGTTTGTAATTGCGACACCTTCGCGAGCGCAGTGGAAATTTATGGAATTTACGCTGGGACCGTTCGAGTTACGGCAGCCTGAAAAGAAGAGACAGTATTATGAAATAGTCTTCCTAAACGCGCAGCTCCAACGTCATTAAGATGAAGTCCATCCGAGGAACAAGTCCCTCCTGCCGTAAAACTGTTCCAAAAATTCGCAAAATGCACTCCTTCCTGTTGGCAAAGAGACTTTAGGTTATTGTTAATATAGGTCGCCTTGCTGTAGAAATCGTTACGATGGATAATTCGAGGAAGTATACCTGTTAAAACAATCTTATTAGTTTTTTCCTTTAATCGCTCTAGTAAGTCCCTGTAACTAGCCAGTAGTTCTTCCGATCTAGAATTTAAAACGTTATTAGTACCGACAAGAATAATATACGTCGTGTCCTCGGAGGTACCGTCTGTAAATTGGTCAACACTATTAGTTATATCCTCCACCCTTGCACCAGGGTAGCAGTAACGGCGCCTACGACGAGGGTTTCTCCCACAGAATTCCTCGAGCTGTCCTCGATCAGTGGAATCGCCAACGAGTCGTATTTCCGGTTCATCAGCATCATCGAAACCTAAAACAGAAAACTTATTGTTTGTTATTACTGGTAGACATGTCTTAGGTTTTCTCAATGAAGCTCCATTACGCACTCGAACGAAGAGTTGGGAACAAGGAGAAGAGAGAGGGCTATTAATACTATTTATATTATTAGTAGAAACTGAGGCAGGAGGGTTCGTAACTGTAGTCTCAAGGGATTCTAATTTTGCCGTCAGGAGCATCACCCTTTCTTCAAGGCTTACTCTGGCCTCCTTCTCACGTTCTAACTCATTCCTCATCACTTCCAAGTTTGAGCACCACCTGCAAACTAACTGTTCATTATTGTTAGCCATTGTAAACGTGTAAGCGGCAAATTTCCCTTCACAGCGACTGCAAGTACTTGACGGGGGTGCCATGCTTTTAAGTAGTTAAACATAGGCTGACCATACGTACCGTTTTGAACGGGACAGTACCGTTTTGTATGGGTTTTTTATGGGTTCTGTCACTGAAGAATAATTGTAAGCTCAATATGTTTATGTACTTACTTTTTCATGAATACAGAATATTACATAAACCCCGTCCCTTTTTTGCCATCCCAATGTCCCGTTTTTGTCTCAAGGAAATATTGTCAGCCTAGTTAAACAACAAAAAACAAAAACAAAAAACAAAAACACAAAAAACAAAAAACGAGCGTTTGGAAACGCAGAAACTGGTTTTTGTAACACAAATTTATACTGAATGAATATACAATTAAGCTAACAACAAAAGATCTCTAAAAGAAGAGTATTTATAACTTTATAACAATTATCTGTGACCACACTCTACCTGACCTCTCGAAGGACGGAAAAATGAACCTTATGTCTCCACGTTTTCTGATAGATTTGAAAAACAAACCAGGCAAGCCACGTGCAGTAGCCTTGGTTTGAACAAATATAGTATTGAATAACGTCAATAAATGAAATATATTCGTTAATGAATGATTAGTAGCACGAAGTAATTTAGTTATGACTGCACCGAACACAATTTTTTTTAAAACGCTTCAACGAAAACCACTTATTCAATTGATAACACTGGACACTCGATAAAACACGTCTGTTCACAAGGAAAGACTCACCCTATATATATATATATATATGTATATAATATATATATATATATATAATAATAAATATATATCTATATAATATATATGTATCTATATATATAGATATATATATATATATGTATAATATATAATATATATATATAATATATAATATATATATCTATATAATATATATGTATCTATATATATA